>JAPYZS010001265.1:0-17983 GCA_030522925.1 Trissolcus japonicus | reverse complement strand
AGATCATTTGAAATAAGAAGTATCTAAAATATCTTGACTCACAAACCAATGATTTCATATCTTTTTTTTGAGTAATTAATCTATAAAATATAGCAAGAATTTGTTAAATGATGATTAAATGTGCACTCAAACGCAAAGATATCATATATTTTTTGGGGGAGACGAATGTTCGATTTGAGTCTTTGGTAGGAAACCTACAACCTTGACTCGTTTTTTATTTACCTTTCCAAGGTAGAATAATTAACGAATAAATGAAATGTTCGAGACAAAGCCGGTATCTGGTTACGTTACAGATGGCGCTTATTTATTAACTTGCATATAAAGAAATCTTATAGACATCAGAGCCATCTATCGGTTTATTGGACAGATCCATATTATCGACCATACGAACTCCGATATTTAAAAAGATAAACCTTTTTCAATCGCCAACAACAAACACACGAATTCTAATCGCAAACAAAAGCACGAAAATATCGGGTTAATTTAATCAAACAAACAGGAGAGCAGTTTGAATTTGAAATTTCGCTAATGGTATACACACGGTTTACACACAGGTTATGAAATGAGCGTGGAAATGCGTACAATTCGTGGGAGAATTTTTCCCAAATTGTCAAAGACCGAGAGGTGAAAGCGCGCGCGGTTCGGCGGGGTTCGCTTGCGAATAATAAATTAACGACTCGTCCTCGGTGTGTCCCACCTCACGACCTCCCCTGATTCTGACGTTCCTCGACGCTCTACTATTCGCATCAACGTAATTGCTAGCCATATTATAATTTATATCGGAGCTTGAATGAGGACTATTTGGATGTGAACAATTGGCGAGTCGACAATGCGTAGCCTTAAATCATAATTTGGTTAATGTGGAATGTAATGTCGATGTTGGCGCGAGCATATCTGCGCGCCCTCTGTCTCCGTTGCTCTTTCGCTCTCTCTTTATCGCACTCGCCTGTTTCGCATCAAACGCGTGTCGCTCGCGACATTATAAATCGCCGGCCTATGAGTGGCTTCCATTCGTTATCGCTGTTGTTATCACCGACCAAGCTCCTGAAAATATTTCAATGAACTCTTTTGTTTAATTGTTTGATTGGCTCTTTTTTAATCAAAATTTATGAA
The DNA here is from genome assembly GCA_030522925.1 of Trissolcus japonicus. Classification (NCBI taxonomy): domain Eukaryota; kingdom Metazoa; phylum Arthropoda; class Insecta; order Hymenoptera; family Scelionidae; genus Trissolcus; species Trissolcus japonicus. Next base: position 16,870 of record JAPYZS010001265.1, on the reverse strand, counting down.
ATGATGATTTGTTAGAAAATACTTCTAAAGTTATATAGTGGTAAGATTTACCTCACCTAAAATGCAGTTATTACAAAAGTTTATTCACTGCTGTTATATCCTGAGTTAGTGAATGTGAATTATAAAAAATGTTCTAAAAGATACGAAAATTTAGGTAAAAAAACAAGTGCAAAATGAATCGACAAAAAATATTTTGTTTGAAAACATGAGCGGAGAACACACGATATAAATCAAACGATGATCTTATTAACGACGAGTAGTAAATTTAGATTTAGTCAAGCGCGTACCACGACCAATCAAATACAGTTTGTGTCGCATTAATAATACCATATCAAACGTTTGACTTAACATTCTTTCTGATGATTCGTTTTGTTTCTGATGTTTTTCCAATTATGCTTCGTTTAGATTAAATCGCAAATGTGAAAAAGTATAAAATAAACGAGCTCGTTCTGTATCGCTGTTTCATTCGATTGAGACAATCGAGATACTTGCATCTCTATATAATAAAACAAATAATTCGATGACAATGTATATATCTACTTTCACAAAAATATATCGCAAACGTTTGTAATATGATACACCGGGACGATGACGGAATCTTTTTGTTTCATTAAATATTTAAATTTTGTTTTGATTATTCATTTGTTATCTCTTATGAAATCATGCAACCTCTGTGTTTCTCATTAATGAGAATATACAAATCATTTTATTTGTCGGCCTGCCGTTGATGTTAACCGAGAATGTAAAAACCCGGGTCATCGCGACTAATTGAATTTTTCGTAGTGGTCGTCTCACAAAACACCAACAATTATCCACCGATGCAATTCATCATCATGCATTTAATATATTATTGAATCAAACAGGATGATAAAAAATAACCTTTTGTACATTATTATCATCGTCGGATTTTCAATTGCGCAAATAATGATCTTGTGTTTTTGACATCCGCAACATTTTTTACAATCATGATTTACACAACTTTGCAAAAAAACCAATCCAAAAATCTCAAGTCACATGAAACAAAGGTGAAAAAAAAAATATAAAACACTAAAAATTATTTTAAAAAATATGAAGCGCTAACGCGTGCAACTGTTAGTCTAAATGTTTGTACATTTTTCTTCGGCTCTCTCGTTACGGGATTTTCTTTCTTTTTCCATGCAGTAGTTAAACATTACGCGTATTGTATCTTACTATGCTATCTAATCCTCCCGCGGTTGCTCACACTCGCTGGCGCAGCAGTAATCTCGTTTAATTGTCGGCTGTAGACGCGAGAGAGTCCCGTTCAATTAGTTTTTCAAATAAACATTAGTTTCCTTAACACGCGGTGCCATAACGGGGAGAGAGAGCGAGGCTGACGCGGCCGCCGCGTGCGGGGCAATGTCGGGATTGGAGCTCACGGTTGCGAGTAGGGGACAAGAAGTACCGGAAGTGGGGCAGCCGAAGTCACATTGTAGCCTCGTAGCTGACGTCGCAATCAACTCGAGGCCAGGCAAATTGTAAGAGGTCGAGAATACCGAGTCGACCACACCGTTGCTAATTAATGATATCGCAATTTTGGATCCAACCTGAGACCATCGCCATCAAGTGCCCATCCCTATAATAGTGAAATACGTGTGCATCAATAGATATTGCCTGAAAGTATTTGCAGTGTGTCCAAATATAAATGTTACTCATTCGGTTTTATTTGATTGAAAGTTATCTTTTTCAAGTTTATAGTCATGAAATTATCAAAAAATCATAAGAATTTTCGATATTGAAGTTTTATCCTAGCATAATTTATTTGTGCAAAACATAATTGTTTTAGAAATTACACTTTTGATGTGTGAATAATAATTTTTTTTCAATTGCAAATAAAAATTTGCAAAGAAAATGTTTGCTCTTAGTCATAAGTGGGTACTATGTCAATGAAAAATAACCGAACAATAAAAAGATACAAATTACTTGATTGAATTCCAATTTTTCAGATAAAAATATGACAAATGTCAAGTCTTGATCATGAAAAGTCTATCAGTTAAAACATCAGATTGAGCACATGAAATTCAATATTTACATTTGATTTGGAATTGTATGGCAAATGTAACTGTCAAATTAAATTGTAATAAAACAAAAGATTAGTTACAAATAACCAAAGCCAAAATTCATCTCGGTTGTCAAAGTTAAAACTATAAACAAATTAATGTTAGCAATACAGTTACATTAAATATCGTGAAATGTTTGATAAATTGTTAATACATAAAAACAAATTAAAATCAAAAAATTTGAAAATGTGAATACAGTTAAAAATGTTATCTTTACTAAATAATTTCATTCTAGAGTAATACTACTTATATATAATAATTTTATTTTTAAATTGATTATTCGAAGTTAAATTTATAATTTTATTATCACGAAAAAAAAATTTGAAATTCACACTGAATTAAAAAATTTAAAACAAACTAAAAAATTATATTTAATAAAAAATGTGTCCAGTCGATCGTTTTTAAGAGTGTTATACGATTGACTTTTTTTGTTGTAAGAAAATGGAAAATATGATAAGCGATAAAGATAAGACGTTGATGTCACAGTGATCGGTGCAAACATGGGTCGCGTACGGCAAACGTCATTCATTGCGTGTCGCGGGAATGTGAGCAGGATTAGTCACGAATATATAGCCGATTGATCAACGACGGGGGGTTAATGCAACTTTTGCAAAGAGACAAAACGCGCATCGTCCGGTCGGGTGTTATGTTGATGTGGATTATTCACTAATATGATTTACGGCGTATTACGGGCATACACGCTTGACTCACAATGCGCACATAATGCGTCGCATAATTTATTAATTTTACTAATGGTTGCTCTCCATTATTATTGATTTGGGATCGCGGCTCATTCGAACGCACACGCTTTTGATTTATTCTAGTCGTTATCGGCTGGTTAAATCGCGCGTACTGATAATCTCGCGACGACGAAAGTTGCTCTTTTCTTTGAGCGCGACCAGGGGCCCCTATTTTTTAACACGACCTGGCTGAGAATAACTCGCGTAACTCACTGCTCGCCTGGAGATAAATTCAATCCACCGGCAATCCAAGTTTCCAAATGTATCGCCTCTTTAAGCCACGAAATTAATGACCGCCCCTGCAATTAAATGTTATTTGGTGACAAATGCTTTTGACTGATTTCAACTTGCTAAACATTTTCATTCGTATTCTCTTTTTTCATGGAATAGTTTGTACTTCAGCAATAACTTACAAGAAAAATTATCTTACATGTTGACGCGAAAACAACATTTCAATCAAATTTCAATAAATTTGACTTTTAGAATGTCTTCTATCCTTTAGAATTATTAAAATAGTTTTATATCAAAAGAACCCTCAAGTCAAAACAACTGGTGATTGGAGAAAGATTTTTTTTAAAAGGTTTGTATAGATTAATTTTTTTAGGATTAGAATTGTTCAAAATTGTTCACGGTAGTTTCGAATTATGAGGAATATATTCAATTTAAATCTATGCATTTTTAAAGAAATATTGTAAAAAAAAAAAAGAAAAATTGGTGCAGATGAAAAATGGAGAAGTGGTGGGGGAGAAAGTACCAGAAACATTTTGAGAAGTAGCAGTATTTTAATTGTTATCGCAGAAGAAAGTTTATTTATAAATGTTTTATTTTTCAACAGCATTTTATCATATACATGTGAGGCTAAAAAAATTAAATAATTGGTTTTTTCAAATGACAAAAATTTTGGTTATTGTTCCCGAAAATCTCCTCAATTATTACAGTTAACATTTTGACAGAACATAGAAAAGGGGGACAGAAAGAAATACGGCGAACCGGTAAAATTCACGGAGCGCGACGTAAAATTGAGACGCATCAAAGGGGCTTAGTGGAGGTCGCGCAATTACATCTGTAAGAGAATCTAGCGAAAACGACGAGCTTCGCAATGCAGCAAGCGTCGTTTTGTAATTAGTGAAAGAGTATACGAGAGAGGGGAAAAAAGGCGCTGGCGAAAAAGAGGGCGAAAGGGCGAGGAACACGCGGAAGGGTAGCCATAAAAGTTTATGTTCTCCATATGTTGTAATATAGTCGGTAGCGAGAGCGGCGAGCACCGGGGATCGGTAAAATATGCGGGCAATAAGTATGGATTGTTATTAACACGGGGCGCGCGGTGTCCGCCGCGTTTCTGAATCCATTATCTCCGCATGGCGGCTGAAATACCGACCGATATATCCACCCCGGTGTGTACATCGCACCGATGAACGAAGGGAGAAAGAGCGAGCGAGGAGATGAACCGTGCACAAAAGAGAAAACGACAACGCAAAAATCAACAAGCAATCAGAGAGGAGGCGAAAAAAATTGCTTCCCAAATCGAAAGCGGATAAACATCCTCTAATTTGGGGTGAAAGGATTTTAATTTGTCAATTTACCAAATTTTCTTTCTATCCTTTTTTTTCTCCTATTTGGATATTACGATTTTCTAACAAAGTTTGGGCCTGATGGAATATTATATTTTAACTCGAGTCTTGAGAAATGAACAGAGAGCAAAAGAAATTTGTGTGTATCAGCGCGTGGCACAATAATCCCTTCGTAGGAGCGATTCCGGCTGAGACTCTTAAAATGGAAAGACAAATAATCGAGGTGGGGCAAGTACGGCAGGCGACTGATGAGGCCGGTGTGGTTCTAACTAGACGCAATCAAGCGAGCAGCCCGGGAGTGTTGCGGCCTTTACGTGAGGGTAGGAGAAGAATGAAGACTAACAGCGCGTCTCTGCTGAGGCTAACCAGAAGTAATGCTACTGTCGGATCAATCTACTTGGACCTCGAAATCCACGGGCGAAAACCAACGTCGATAGATAGTCGGATCATCAAATGATATCTTCCTATTTTCTGATTTTACTTTATTTAGACCAGCGCCCATTCTCCCTCTAATGAAATACGAAATTGGGATATCATGTGGGATCTTTTAGTTTATGTAATATTTAACAGCTACTCAGTCCGTCATATGATTTATCATGTCCCTAACCTCGACTTATTCTATTCCGCATAATACAATCTTATAAGTTAACTAGAAGACTGTACGTAATCTGATTTAAGGTTAGTCGCGTAATGGCATCGTTTACGTGAGTTTCTGCATGACAAATTTGCCGGTCTGCCCCTAAAATAGGCGTGCAGCTCAGATGAAGCATCTCGCGACAACTTCCAGTGTGTTGAGTATATTGCGATATCATTTCTAAACATTCTGCAGTTTATAGCACTCAAGGCACAGTTTCTGTTTCTAAGGAAAAAGTAACTTGTAAAATTAATCATACTCACTCAGAGAAGATAAACCATTTTAACATATTATTATTATTATTATTATTATTATTATTATTATTATTATTATTATTATTATATTATTTTGTTTGCAGAAAGAAGTAATTCCGCTTATCGTTCAATATTGAAGTAGGAGCACCAGTGAATGATCTAATACTATCGAACGACCACTTTTCGAACCTGAATCAAAATTAAAAAAATATATAAATGATAATTTCTGGATTATCTCTCAGCTTTTTCTTGTGATTCTAACTGAAAAAATGATGTGCGAATCTTGGTCTATTTTACACAATATGTCACTTACAAACAAATATTAAGTGGATTTTCTTTTCTATGTGTAAGTGAAAATCTTCTATTCTATTGTTTCTTGAAAATAAATGAATAATAATTTGTCAAAAAAAAATTGACATGTTGTATCGAAAATTTAATTTCTAAACTTTAAGAAAAACTAAATTCGTTGATAATTTTTTCGTTTATTTTTGTGCGCATTTTTTTTATTTATTTCACAATGCAGATATCTTATAATGATTTTTATTTGTTTAAGAAATCTTAAATTGTTTTCAGGTTCAAACGTCAAAGTTTAAATGTCAAACCTTTATAAAACGAAAGTTGTTTTCATTTTGTATCAAAATATAATTTCCTCTCAGAAAAATATTGAAAAGCAAAAAATGGTTTACAGACAATAACACTCAGAGAAAAATTTATTCAAATCTAATAAATTCAAGTTAAATTAAATAAATTTTATTGGAATATGAACCTAATAAATGTTTATTCAAACAATTCAAACAATTTTTTCTCCGAGTGTTTTCTGAGTGAAGTGCTGTGTCCTTATTTACAAAAAGAACAGTCCCAAGTTTTCTCAAATAATTATTCATCGAGTAGTTTTGCAAGGTGTACTATTTGAGGTTGTGAGAATTGTTTGAGGATTTCACCGAGAGCGCAGTACGATTCGAAAATGCTCTTCCATGTGCACATACATATATTTTCATCAAAGAATCGGGTAAGCCGGGAAAACAGAGTGTTCTAACAATTCTCATAATATATTTCGTTTAAGCACGTAATCGGTCGCGTGATTCATAAATTACATGACGTTTGCAGAGTTCTTTATCTTCTTCACTCTGGTTATCCCGCGGTGGAATAGCGAGCGCGCATCTCAACTGCTTCTCTCTCAGTTGTGGCTTGTCAACGCGCGGAAGGCGCTCCGGAAACAGCTTCACGTCGGACGAGAGAGACGAAGCTAACTTAGGTTGATTTAACCGGCAGAGCAGAGGCAGCCCTGCACAGACACACGTAGCGCCAAATTTAGTGAGACGTCCTGACGCCACGACGGATACATAGATATCTTTCGGGAACGCGACCCTTCGCGGCCAAAACATAGTCGCCGCACGAGACGCGCTCTCCGCAAACCGGAGGTAGCCGGGCACATAAATTAGACGTACATCTGTCTCATTCTTACACCTTGCACTGTCCTTTTTCGCGAATCCAGACACCAAGATGAAACGAAGCTCCGCGAAAACGGAAATTCCTCTAAAACGTCTGTTTTGTGTATTTCACAGAGTCAGCTAGTGTCATACACTGACTGATTTACTGTTGGTCATCCTGCACGGCAAAATCATTGTCAGATATATTTTAAACTTTAAACTTCTCTTACCACCGAGTTACTTTTTTTGGAGCTACACTATTTGGACAAGAAATTGTATACTAAAAATCAGGAGATTTGAAAATCATACAAAGAATCATAAATAATGAAGTAGGAAAAAAGTTAGGGTCTGAAGAAGAAATTCGTTTCCCAATTGTACATGGGAATTTACAAGGCAAAAAAAAGAGGATTTGTCTGGGATAAAAAAATGTGTCTAAATTTGAGCGAGAATTGAAATTACGATGAGGAGCAAGGAAATCCAATTTGAGAGCATAGACAGCGCCATCTTTGGCACGGGTGGTAACAAAAGTGTTGGGAAAGCCTGTTCATTTTCAGTTGGGAGTTGGTGCGATGTGCACGGGTCGCTAGGTATTTATCGCTATCCGAAATACATTCATTTTCATTTCGAACATTACGAGAGTAGGGATAGGATAAGCGGGTGGAGGAGAAGTTGGGGGGAGGGGGACGGATTGGAGGGTCAGCGGCGGCGGCCAGGGTATTACCAAGAGCCAATGATATAGTGACTATTACCGTCACTACATACCCGGGCCCGGAGTGATGGCGGCTGACTGCGTGCTTCGATAGCGCTAAGCCTGCAGGCAGTAAAATACATCGTACCGGTGGCTGTGATCCGGCCGTATCAATGCTGTTCGGCCGTTACGTGTGACCAACACCACGCGCGTACATCTCGCGACATTAATTCCTTGGCAAGCCAGTGCCAGCGCGGTCCCCCTAGCCCCGCCACCTCTGGTTTCGACTCGCCTCTTTCGGCCTCCCTTATCACCGTATCAATTCCACATTTTTACCGTTACCCTCTTCGATCCCATGTCAATACTCTCGAATCTAGTTAGCACTCCGGCACACTTTATCGTCCGCCAGAATTACTGCTCTCTATAATTCTTACGGATACCATTTTTATTTTTTATTTTTTACCATCTACTATCTCGATAATCGTAGTTACCAATTTTTCATCTCGAGCCAATTTTTGATAACACTAGTATACAGCGTGCTACATAGTATATGGTTTAATTTTTCAATTTTTAACTGCACATTTTCACCTGTCAAAAATATAGCTACTGTCAACTGTCAAAAATGAAGTGGTTACGCATGAACTTGTCCAATGGTCCGATCCGCGGCCCACTCAATCCTCCATACAACTTTTTTAATATGGAATGGAAAAACATACTTTTTCAGTACAATTAATGTAGCGGTTAAGTTACAGTGACGATGCGATTGATAGAATTTTCAATAAAGTCACAAGGAAAAAGTATCCGACAAAAAGTAGAGTCTTGAGAGGAGCCGGAAGATAGCGCGTGTGCGACTCCGAGACTTTACTTTTGTCCGTCTGGTCGCTAAGGAAAAATTAATCGCATTTGCTTGGTGGGTGAATCCGTGCGCTTTCATCTGTGTCAGTGAAAATACCCCATCATTTGTCAAGAATAGTAAATTAATGATGATTGCTGTTTGGCTCGCACCAAGTGACTCCTACGCTCAGCCACAAAAGTTCTCATTTACTTTAATAAAATTATTAACACAAACACGAAGTATATGGCTTGACGTTCATCATTCTCATTTAAAGATCCAATTATTTCTTTAAATTGTTTGTCAGAAACGTTTCAGTCAAACATATAGTCATCAGCATATATATCATTTTTCATCAATTACTTATTATTTTATTGAATTTATTAATTCATTATTAAATTCGTAACATTTATTTCATTCATATTATTTTCCATTCATTTTATTAAATTTAAAATTTAATATCCAAAAATAAACAATTTTTAATCATTTCGATATGATTATTGATTTTTTGTGTAAACAATATCAAATATATTCATAGTGAACTTTCAACCAATAAGGTTGAGAATAATTTGAGATGAACGCATGCATAATGATAAACAATGAAAAATGTATTCGCACATATCGTGTAAAGGTAATAATTGTTGACTAATAATAAATTGAATGATTCATGGAAATATCGCGCAGAAGGTGGAATTGTAAAGGATAGAGAAATAGTGGGCGAAAGATGGGCTGTGGATAATGGAGCTGACAAGCATAATTTCACGGACCCTCGTACGGACCTCGACCGCTGTCATAAGTGTAGTTTGAGGTATTAAACGATCGTAACGGGCGTCGAGCATTAAGGCGGATTTCGCGGCTCAAAGGCCGGCCGCGCGTTACGTACATCCGATCCACAGCGGCACACGCGATTAGACCACGCCAAGATAATTGGAAAAGACGCGTGGCTCGAGAGAACCAAACATACATTAACCGAGGGCGCTAGAAGCTTTTCTGCTTTCGCCTGCCCTTTGTTTCTCTTACGTCCACGCTTCCTTCATCCACAGCATGCATATTTAACAGTGAAATCCCGCTGCAAGAATCTTCCTTATCACTTAGTTTGCAAATTCGTTCAACTTTTCATAATCTATTGAATTTGATTGAGACCAGTTTAGATTTATCAGAAGTAACCACTTGACACAAATATAAATATCGATCGTTATATCTGTGGATTCTGGTAACAACTAGGTAAGTGTATACCTAATTCCTATACACTTATACTATTTTGTGCAACATATAACGTGATTAGAACGATGTTCATCGTACTTTCTACAAATTTTTCGAGAATATATCGTAAGTTTTCACAATAAAACCGTAAATTTTACGATGTACATTGTTGAAATTTACAATTCTTGCGAATTTGGTTTCTCTGTGCATTACCCACAGATATGGAAATATTTATTTCCTTTTACTGCGAATAATTTGTTCTAAATCTGATGCTTGGTGAATAACCGAACACCGAGGAAACTGAACTGACATTTTAATTCAGCTTACTCAACAGACTCACCTAAATCTGACGTGACAACGATGCTTAAAATAGGGTCTGCAATTGATTTCCATAGCTGGCCTATGTAAGAATTTAACACTCATACTTGTATAACAAATATACTTTTTGTTGTCAAAGTGAAAACATTGTCAAAAACCTATGCATCATACTTTGTTTTCGAGATAGTTTATCTACATCATATCGACGTTAAACCATTATTAGGTACTAGCTCTTCATCAAACGTCGGATTGTAGTAAAAAATTGTGATTGGCCCGACGTCGCTATCCAACTCAAAATTATAAGAATTTTTACCGGCGTTAATTTTACGTCATACTAACAATGCTTATTGGCGTCGGTTAAATGCGATGAGCCGACCCCAGCTTTATAGTACTACCAACTTATGTACTTCGTTGGCTACCGACGTCTGCGAAACCAACGTCGTTTCAACGTTGGTACAACTGTAGCGTTGGAAATTTCTGCATGGGTAGTTTGTGATTCGAAATTTTGTTAAATTCAGTTAAACTCAAAAGCATGGCCACTCTCTTAATTCGAAAAAGTGAAAAAAATCTCCAAAAAAGTGACTATACACTCTTTCGGAGTTATAAGTAAACCTCTCTTTGAAAGAGAGGTTCTTTTTTGGAGATTTTTTTCACTTTTTCGAATTAAGAGAGCAAGTACGAAGAAAACGTAAATCGATACTTCTTACAAATAATGATCACCAAAAGAGCTGTCTCGTTTCAAAATATCACTGAAAACTGTCTCGTATTGAATCAAGACAGTTTTCAATGATATTTTGTGACGAGTCGATTTTTACTCATTTTTTCAAAGCCGTCATTTCTCAGTGATTTTTTGAAGACCCCATCAGGATCCTCGAGATAGAGATCTCAGTGGAATATTTGAGGATTCTCGTGTGATCCTTAAGCGGTCCCTTGATAGGGCCTTAAGAATTCTTGTATAATATCCTCATGTAATCTATAAAAGATCACTCACTTCCAAATATTTTGAAACTTTAAGATTTTTTTGAACTTTTTACTTTATAAAGATTTACTAGAGGTCCTAAAAAAATTATCTTTCCGTGTTCAGTTTGGCGAATTTTGACTCTAACTTGAGCTATCCCTTCAACAAACCATGAAAGTTTTTAACAGGTTCAGTGCTTCAGACACTGAAATTAAAAGAAAAATTGTGTCGTGTGAATAAAAATTAAATTCATTATACACGGAAAAAAAATTAAATGTGGATGGCACCTAATCCGGACGGGGCTGAGCCCTGTGCAATAAAATTTCACATTAGCGCAGGCTTCAGCACTGTCTATACAGGGTTAAATCTTATCGCCACAAAGATTTCCGCTGAGCCGAGCAGTGGCCAGCCATGTCTAGACAGTGCTGAGGCCTGCACTAATGTAAAATTGCACAGGGCTCAGTCCGGTCTGGAATTTGTGCCAGTCACATGAATTTTTTTCCATGTTTTTTTCCCACTGATTTTCAATTTTTTTCACAAAGTAAAAACATCAAAATATCATTCATTGTTGAAATGTCAATATAAAACGTCGTTGAATATATAATATAATTTTGTTGCAATTGTAATATAAAACTCAATTAAATGACTATGAAGCAATCGCACTCACTTCATTTTTTTCTTGCTTCGGGTTTGAAATACTTGATCGACAAGTGATACACTTGGGTACATAACGTAGAGATTCAATCTCCTCGTCAACCCCTAGTAAAAAGTATTTAGGCGATTTTTGAGAGAGAGTTAAACGCCTAAAAATTTTTTATTACTTTCTACTCTGGACGAAATGTCTACAAATTAAGCTTCTGTCGAACGAAATAAACTTGAATCAAACATGCATATTCAACATTTTGAAAAAGATATTTTCGTGACTCCAGCAGGCCCTCATTGTTAAAGCATTTTTAATTGCTTAATTTTCCAAATATACGAAATATAAAACGGTCGTTGCGTCCGAATATTGCATATGATCTACAATCATTGTTCAAACAACTTGTTGTTTGAACAATGATTCAAACACAAATTGTTCAAACAACTCCGAGGTACCTCGGAGTTGTTTGGTAGGTAGGGACGTCCCTATCTACGAAATATTAAATTTTTCGTAGATTCTAATACAATCTTTCTTGCGCGTCAATATAAAATAAATTTAATTTTTGTAACCTTATTTTGAAACGTAGATAAGTATTCTTGTATCTGGAATAATTTAATAAAATGTAAAATTTTATGAAATTATCTATAAATGCATATTTTAACTGCCTTTGTTATCTTTTTTAGGGTAGAGTCTCTATTGGAAACAAGGAAATTTGTTAGAATATCATGTACTAGGAATCTTCTTAGCGTGTCTACTAGACACGAATCATAACTCGCGAGGGCAGCAATTAAAGCAGCAAGTGAAAATACGTTCTCCAGTTGGTACCAAGAGCTACCGATGAAACCAGGGATGGTGAACACGGCGTGCGTAATCCGAAGAACTCTAGCATTCGCCAGCAATAAACAGTTTCTGTTAATAGCACGACAAAGAGTATCTGAATCAAGGGAGGGACCGGAGCAGGGAGAAGGAATAGCACATTCATAGAACCGCCAGTAAAATACTAACAGCAGATGGTACAGCGCGACGGCAAAGGGCAAAAGCTGGCTGGTGGCGGCGAAGCAAGTTGTATCTCACAGATCTGTCACGTGATTAAGCTTATTAAACGCTTAACTCACACAGGCTCTGTTCTCTGTCTCTGTCTACAACGAGAATTCCCCTCCTCTTTATATCTTTCTCTTTACCTAGCAGTATACACGGTGACTTGGAATATTTGCATATGTAATCATTTTTTTAACATAATTATCAAAAAAAGTATTTCTTTCTCTTCCTTCGTATGACCAAAAAATCATAATCATAAAATACAATACACCAAAAATATAATTATGTAAGTGGTAAACAATGATTACAAAGTTTTTTCCATCAAAAGTAAATCAGTAATTATTTGCATTTTGTGTTGGATTTTTATGTAGGAGATATTTTCATTATCTTTATATTTTCAGCGACGGGGAAAAAGTACGAGAAGATTAAGATTAACAAGAGGTGGACGAATAAGCACAATAAAGCAGAACTTGGGGATGATACAATTGCCAAGGATCGCGTTCGGTAACGAAACTCCTAAAGTTTGATTTCTGAAGGGAGGTGTTGTTTGATTCAGCCAGGTAATAAAAGTTTGCGGATAAAAAAGGCACAAGACAGCAGCCCGGTACATGCAGATAAGTGTCGTATTGTATATTTCGGGAGAGTTTTGCCGTTACAAAGTGTGTTGAACAAACGTGGACTGGGGATGCTGAGGGGCGCGGAAAACGACTTGCTGCAAGACTGCCAGCAGGCGAGCGAACAGGCTCGCACACCAAATCATTGTTATTACGGAATATTACGCGGCTGTATCAGCCGCGCAGGCTCCGTGGCCAATAAAGTGCGGTTACGTTCTCTAATATGGTGAATCTCAATTTTCAGCGCGAGCAAGCGAATGAACGAACGCGTGAGCCAGTTTCCAGCGCTGGCTTTGGACAGCGAAAGTAAGGAGGAACGTTCATTCACTGATGAATTTCGACAGCAATTGTTATGCGCTAGTTGGTCGGCTCCTTCTAATGACCGGGAATTTAAGCCCGTACGTTCACAGCGAAAAGGCTGAAAATCGTTTTCCACACCGAATAGACCGTTCATTCGAGCTATGAGCAAAAAGTTATGTTACGGCTACTTTTTCTTATAACCAAAACTTATTGTAATTATGCTATCGAAAAATACAGCTTTGCCCTCTCGTTTGTCAATATGCTTCTCTCTTTCTACAGTAGCTCTATGTGTACACCGGGTTAAGAAAAATCTTTCAAATAGAAGCTAACACTTAATACACATTATGCCAATGTTTTCCATCATCGCTTTGCGTCTAATGATATTAAAACTGGTGTAAGTTATTTAATGAGAATAATTAGAGATCGAATCTATTGTAACATAACTTCAAACAATTTTGAATGATAAATTGAGCTGTGATCGGGGACAAAAGTGGCTGTGAAATTTAAATAAAATTATACGGATATGTTTGTGGACGATATGTTTGTGGATTTGTCGTTTGTACAAAGCTGTTGTATGATGAAGACTATACCTAAAGCATAATGAATTTTTAAGTTTCCACAGATTCGGTAGCCGAAGTCAATTCTGCAAAGCACTTCCTTAATTCACAATAACATTTACTTGCTTTACAAAACGCGGGTGTGCGTAATGCCACACTAAATTACAACTGAATAATTTCAGTTAACTAAACAGAAATACCCGAATTAATTTTTCGAAGCGATGGGAGAAAAACAAAACAAATGAATGAGTTGAACGCTGTAAAGTTTTCGGGCATTAATGTCTCGTTTTTTTCCCTGGATGTAACATATATCCGTACAAACAAATTGATAAAAAGCTCGTTGCGGACGAATTTCCGCTCTTTTTTAGGCGCGTTTTGTTTGTTTTCGGCGCAAAAATGACAAAAGCATTGTTGCGCCAACACTTTTCATATTTCATTCAAAAAAGGTTGCAACGCGACTAGAAAGCGAGTGCGGAAATTGTTTTCCGGCGATGAGATTGCGACCACGCGGAAGTATAACTCCGATTAGCCGATCGGACATTCGATAAAATAATTGATCAAATATATTTCAATTTCAGCGCATATTATGCCAGGCCCGAAAGAGTAATTCAATGGAAAATATAAATATTCATTTGCGGGGGATTTAAACTGCGCGCGCTTGGGTGATTTATATATATGCGTAAAATAATAATTTAATTTCGGCACGACCGGGTGTGTACGCGCCGATACAAAATCGCACGACAAAAATAATAAATAAAATTGTCGTGTCGAACTGCTGATGATTTCGATATTCCGCGCTGGATTTTAGTCGCGCTTATATCTTCCTGGCATGATATTTTTATGTTATAAATTATCCACAACGCCGGCGAGTCTCAGGCGAAGCCGAATTTATCTCGCGGCTACGTTATCGAAGGCTCGTTATCATTTGCACCCAAAACGCATTAGGCTGCGCCGATATATTTTTATTGACAAAAATAAAATTTCATCCCGAAGTGGAAGCGGTATATGAATTTTGCAAATGCTCAACAATGGAGTGGTTTTATATTTCTTATCAAATGCCAATCATTATGTGTTAATCATAAAATAAGTTCATAAAATGAAAAAGTTTATAAAATCAACATACGTCATTATGACCCATTAATCATTATATCATATACATACAGTTTGTATGTAAACTTTCCTTTATATGACATCAACAATTATCTCATAAGCAATTAGGAACTTATTATTATTAAACGAATCATGATTAAAAACAAAATTACAATGAAGAATAAAAAAATAAACAAATGAATTACTCAATCATCAATAAAGTAAGTCATATAACATTTCTAAACATTTGATTAAAACATTCTAACAAGATGTTAAAACACTGTTTTCTCTTGTAATAGAGATGATTATCAACACAGTAAGTTGGCAACATAGTGAGCAACATTTTAGTCAAGTACCAATTTAATAAATTATTAGACTTCAATTATATGAAAATTTATTACAAATTCATTCATTTGATTATTGTATTGATGATTAATCTATAATAATAGTCTAAACTGAGAGAAATTTCATAGTTTCAAAGCATATATTTTTAATATTAAAAAACATGAAATTTTTTCTCCAAATTTGAGTAAGTCCAAAGTCTTCCACCAATCACAAAAAGTGAAAATTCCATTGTATTTTTGTCTCAAAATAAATGAAAATTTTCACTTTTTGCAATTGGTGGAAGACTATGAACTTATTGTACGTGTATATTCACTTTTTTGAGTGAGCTTCACTTATTCAAATTTACAGAGTTGTCATGGAATATATAAAATTCAACCTATAATATGATAAAATTAATTGATTAAACGAACTTACCTAAGTGAAGTTCTATCATAATTGTATAAAGCGCCTCTTCGAGATGATCAATTTGTAGTACCCTCCCCATGCACCCTCCAATCATACGTTTTTAAAGATGTAAAGTAAAAAAGGCGCCACCGCTACTATCGTGGCGCTGGGTAACCGCAATAATTTCATAATTTTAAAGTAAGCCGTAACTAACAAATGTGGGCATTCTAAGTTAAAATGAATAGGTCATTATGAATAAAAAGACAACTTTTTGTTCTTCTTACCTAATAAAAGGGTGGGAATTGATCATCTCGAAGAGGCGCTTCATACAATTATGATAGAACTTCACTTACGTACGTTCGTTTAATCAATTAATTGTATTTGGCGCCTCTTCGTCGAGAACAATTTGTAGATGTTTGAAGCAGTTACGGCTAAAAAGGATCTGTGAAAATTCCTGTATAAAATATCTATTTATTTCTCTTATATAATCTGGTACAAAATTAGACGCTTTTCATTTTGATCTCTGATAACATGAAAATCGTAACTAAAACTAATTATTTCGATGATTCAAAATCACATTTGCGAAAACTGTTCTGTCTTCCATTAACTCTAGGTTATAATGTTTTACAAAAATGGCGGGTTTTGGGTTCAGCCTTTTCTTTCTAATCACGTCAAAGGATAGTCTTAATCTGTAAGCGGCTGTTCCGTCATAAACGGAACGGTATTAGTTATTTTTTAGCAATGTATTTTCAATGTTTTAATTTTAAAAATTGCTTAGTGTTTAAATATTTTAGTAAGAAACATTCTTATACAACTACGTCATTTAAACACGCTTTGACCAGTTTTATTGCCGTATTCGAAAATACTTTTCTATAGAGTCATATGTTACGTGATGCCTAAATCACGTTATATTTTAAATCGAACTTAGAAAAATTCAAATTAAACTGAGCAAAATGAGATTTTCGGTTTAAATTTTATTGAGAAACAATCAACTATTTCCATTATTATTGATTGTAATATAATTACAATTCTTTTTAAAAAGAATATAAATATCATAATTAAATTGATAATTTTAGAAAAGAAAATATTTATTTAATGATATACACTCGGCACAACAATTAGCGGGCACCCCTAAAAAATGAAATTTTTCAAACCTCCATAACTTTGATAATTCTCATAGAAAATAGCTTTATTTTT
>JAPYZS010001264.1:0-17682 GCA_030522925.1 Trissolcus japonicus | reverse complement strand
GATCATTAATTGATGTCAAGAATCAAATGTTCCAAAACATTTTTAATCCAGTTACAAAAATAAAAGATAAATGTGAAAATCTAAACGTTTTCTTAAAAAAAAGAAGATATTTCATCAAATTTTACATCAATCTAAGTTTGTAACTTTGGTTTTATACATTTTATTTTTTATTTTACTTCCATAATTTTATTTATACTCTCCATATCTTAATTAAAATGTGACAGTTTTACTTTTTGCAAAATAGTGGACGTCTCTGGGCTTATTTTGTAAATGGACTTTGTTCGAGCATTTTTGTTTTACAATTTATAGAAATATACATATAGTGCATGTTGAATAATTGTATTTATCCATAAAACAACTGTGCTTTTAGATTGTATGGCAATAGAGATTATTTATTCAAACGATATGTATACACATAATAAAAGTTTTAAATCACTTCACTTTATTGCTAAATATATTCTCCTTCAACCATTTACAATAGTAAACATCATTACAAAATCGCCATTACAAAATATCAATATATTGTATCAATTACAAAATAGGTTAATGACAATTGTACTAATACATTATTTGTTCCAATAATATAATTTGTTCCAAATTTATACAAGGTGTTCCTGTATGACTTTTTATAATAATATAACATTATAAGAATATAACATTTACGTACCCTTTAGAGAAGTACGCCGGGTTGTCTAGAACGTCGATATATAATAAAACCAATATTCATTTCACTATATAAGTCATTAAAATAATTTTTTAATTTCATTGTTTTTATCAAACATTGACTTGAATATCCCCATGCAAAATAATATACTTAGACGTGAAATCGAGTGTGAAAATAAAAAAAATCAAATAAATATATTGACTTTATGATCGAACAAATATAATTTTATTAGTCACAGGTCTCACTTTTCATCTTCCTATTTCCTGATGTTTTGATAAATGTAAAAAACGTGAGTATGACGAAGGGATGTGTGTTTTAACAGGTAGTGTGGCACTTGTTTCCTCAGGGGAGTTTTTTTCTCGATAAAAAAATGCCGAAAAAAGGGCGCTCAAATCGTGAAAGAAAAAAATCCCCTTTCCGCTGTGGATCAGGTGGAATTTCATTGGCCAAGGGGTGGTAACGCGAGATGGCATATAAAAAACACTAAATCCCCTTCTCGCGACAGGTTGATACGTATTGTATACGCTCGTGTTGGGGTTTAAATTAAAGCATAAAAAGAGCTGACGATGTTCTGACACGTTTTTAAGGCGATAAAAAGGGTTTGCGATTTATCAGGATTAGACAGATTTTCGTTTTCTTTTTGAAGTGGTTTCGTGTCAATGAAACGACTCAATTAAAAATGTTAGTAGCTAGTTAATTAATTTTAATTATTCATTTTTATTAATGCTAAAATTAAAAAAAAACACACTTATAATTTTATTTTAATCAACTTTATTGCAGTCAATTTAATTTTTTAATGCAAAAGATAATGTTGATTTGCAACATTTTGTTGATTAGAAAATCATTATTTCTCAAAACTAATGACGTTCTGATGTTTTCCGAACAATATTGAAAAGCTACACATGCGCCCCGATTATTTTTGTTTGCATTGTCAAGAATAATATAGGAATCGATCATCATCAGAATCGTTATTCAAATTCGACTAGCATCAGGGCCATCAGATTTCGGAGCGCCCTCGCCGCCCTCGTACAAAACGTTTTTCGTTCTGGCCATACGAGACGCGTCCTTAATGGGCTGTGCGTTTCCTTTGTTAAGTATTCCCATTAAAACGCGGTTTCTCTGTCGATCTTCACCGTTTGGGATACGAGTAAAAATGGAACTGTCCGCTTAAAAAGACACGAGACAGAAAAAAATATGACAATTTGAGAGGTATCCGAAAGTTTTAGATATTGATATTATTCGCTTAGATATTAACCATTGAATCTTTTTTTATTTTTGTTTGCGAAAAACAATGTGAAAAAAATGTCACCTTTGTCGATAGGTTCATACCTTGCATGAAACAGAATTTTTTTTGCTGCATCATTGAAATATCGAACAAATTTCACTGATGTCACCTAATTGACAGCGAACAATCGCGTGTTTTCGCGACAAAGCACGGTGCCCTCCAAGATCGGCTTTTCAACTCACTCAATTTTCTAGCAACTTTGAATAACTCGGCGTATCATCATCGATCAAAAGCATTTTTTTCACGTTTTTTTGCCCGTTGTATCAACAATAATCCGAAGCGCATTAGAGACATTTTAAGGACTCGCAATTCACGGTCAAATACGAGGGGGAAGAGAGGAAAAAAAATCGTTGGACAGGAAAACGGAAATCGGGGCCCCGGGGGCACGCGTGGCAAGTCGGTGTCGGGTGTCCAGCATCGACAACAGTGCATTGAAAAAAAAGAGAGAAGGTGGAATGAAAAAAAGACGGGGAGGAAAAAAATGGGGAACGAGTCCGTCTATTGAAACGAGACGTTTGAAAAGTGGCCGGAATTATCGCGTGTGGCAGGGTGCCGCAGGATTTTAGGGTCCGTGTGGCCCGTGCCCCTCCTCTGGGCGCTTTCACGGCCGGATTCCACACCGCGAACTGCCACAGGAAAAAAACCTATAAATGGAAATGATCGCGCCACGATTCGTTCTGTAAAATCCGATTACTGGCGAGTAAGCGCACACGTACGTATGCTCGGAAGTACGTAATCCGTATAAGCATGTTAAGTCAACGTGTTACGTTCAAGTATCTCTCAATTAGAAAAAAAAAGGCAAGGATCATGAAACATCAAGTGGGCTTTAAATATTTTTAACAAATTTGCTAGACATCATAGCAAAAAAAATGCTACTGAAAAAAAAAACGTTTTCATAATCACTTTCTGATCATTTCAAAATTTTTCTTATCTTCTATGTATACATATAACATTTTGGAGGGTTTTAAAAGTGACTACAAAAACGTGTTTCTTTTTAATTTAATTAAAAAATTTTCAAAACGTGAAATTTGTAAAGATGTATTTTGAAAAGTTTTAGCAGCCGCTTTGTTTAATTTTATTTTTCTTTGAATCTTATTTTTATTTTAGAAAGAAAATACTAAGATAAAATATATTTTTTATTTTCTTCTAGAAGAATTGAAGCCCAGTGAACAGGCAGATGCATCTCCAATATGAAATGTCTCTTTTGAGAGGAAATTTTCATTATTCTTCGGAAATATAGGCCAATCAAATAAAACCAAATTTTTTTGACAATGCATCTGGTTTACAATTTGAAAAAGTGTAGTGAAAAATTGAAAAAATTGAAAATGTAAAATACAACATGTGCTCCATGATTATGAAATAGAGAACATTAGATTTTCAAAAATCGTAAAATTTGATCAGAATGATACATAGTCGTAAAACAATGTCGTAGTTAAAAAAATTAGAGGCCGGCTTTCTTTCAGATGAAGAACTATAGTAAAGATTCATTTCACTATAACTTTATTTAAATTTCACTTTTCATCACTTTTTTTCCAGGAAACGTAAAAGGATTATGCATGCGTGTACAATTGTATTTTGCTGAGCTTTTGTTTTCATAATTTGATTTTAGCAACCTAATCGTGACAAAAGTATGAAACGGACAATTCCATTTAAAATTCACTCCCCACATTCAATACTTGAAATCTTTTTTATAGGTTTTACAACATATGAAACCTTTTATGGATAGTTCATCACAGGTAAATGAAAATATTTTATCTCAAGATCCACCTTCAAAACTTTCGATCAAACCTTTTTTTCTTTGTAGTACAAAATTCACGTGAAAAAATTTTACACCGAAATAAATTATAATGGTTTTATGGTCTAGGTCATGGTTCCTTACAAGCAAGTTGATTAGTGTACACCAAATAGCTCTCCCTCCCAAACAAAGGTTCATCGTGAAATTTTAGTCTAAAAAATATGACTTCTGCGCACCAGAAACCAAGCACAGTTATACTAATTAAGGGTAAATATTCATAACCTCTACAACTTACGCCAACGAAGGGATATCGCCAGGATGTTACAGTTTCAAGAGAAATGTGACGTTTGTAAAGAAACTGATGCTGCTGTTTTACTTTCACAAAAATTTTCAAATCGATCTCCATTACGTTAGAAAAGCTTTGATGAATATTTTAATCTTCCACTATTCCATTCATTTTTTTGCATTCCCTTATGTATATTTTTTATTATTTTTTTATCTGTATCAAAATTTCAAATTATGTGAACATTTTTTTAAATACTATTTATTATTATTATATTTGAAAAAGAAGTTGCGCTAAAATTATAATAAATGTTTTTCGGACCGGTCAAAATTGTAGAACTGTTAAGTCTGTCTTTAGGCTTAAAATTGAATTTCAGTAACTTACGCCAAAAGTGTGTCTGTCTAACCACGAACCAGAAAACCCTGTAAAAAGGCAGCTTCTTATCTGTAAGTTGGATTTAAAAATGACCGTGCAGCTATTGAGAAACTGTTCAGGAGTTGAACAAAAAATTAGTTTACGCAAACCATAGTCAGAATTCGTATTTCGTGCTCTGAATATTGATTTGGGATAGATAACCGTGCGAAGGGGCACTCTTCATATCTCAAAAAGTGAAAGAAAAGACTAGGATTAAGCTTGTCAAAATACAGGTATGTGTTCTACAGGTTAAAAAGAAATTCACTTAATTGAAAAGTTTCGTTTAATCAGAAACGACGGTTGTGTGTTGGGTATAAAAAAAAATCCCCGATTGGTGGACGAATCGAATCATCAAAGGAATCCAAAATTAGCTTTTGTCGGACAAAAACATTTAAGGGGTTTGAAAAAACATAACATTTGTTCGGACGACTATTTGTCCATAAATTTTTGTCCATAAATTCTATTTTTCAGCGAGAAATGTAACGATGCCTACGGTGAGATAAGACTGACGATTTTACAACCTAGAATGTTGTCTGTTTGAAGGGTATTAGGAAAAGAGGGATGAAAACAGTTCTTGGTGCTAAAAACAACATGGTAAACGTGGAAAAGTTAATTGTCAAGACTTAGGTAAACGTCCCAAAACGAAATGCTAATTTGGAAAAAAGGTGCGTCTTATTTTATTTCATTATATGAAATACAAAGTTGCCGTTTAACACTTTTTGTTGTTGTTTGACTGGATTGTTACAGTTTAATGTATTTATTTGTTAATCCTGGAATTGGCCTGGGCATGGCCTACTGAGCTTTACGATATTTTAAATATCGTCGTTGACATTACCGAAGTTGCATAATAGAGAGTTGTTGTTACTCAACACAAAGCAATACCAGTGGAAACAATTCGGCGCAATAATGGCTACTTTACTTGACTTTTCGAATTGTTTTGAAACATTTGAACACGATTTACAAATCATTAATTGGTATTTTTTATTATATAATATTTCATAATATAATTTTTAGTAATATAAATATCGAAAAAAATGACAATATCTTTACATACACATAATCATGAAATGTAAAATGAGTTTTTTAATTTATAAACTTGATATTTATAAATAAAAAATATTGATTAAACTAAAACGTTCGTACATCTGTTCTGAAACAGATGACCGAAAAATTCATCATAATTTTTACTAGAAAAACTGTTCTGTGATGACAAGTTTTGATGGCAGGGACCAGAAAAAATTAATCGTTTCGATTACAAAAAAAGAATGACAATAGGAAAGTCGTACACGGTCAACTCGATCAATTCTGAATTATAAATTCTAACAAATATATTTGAAAAATAACATTAAAAAATGTTAAACCACAATTCATTGAATTTGATGTAATATTTCATTTTTATCGAAATGTATATTCTGTAAATCTCATCATTTGCACAAACTTTTCAAAAGATCAATAAACATAGACAAAGCCTGAGATTTTTTTCCCTGAGAAGAGAGAAAACGGATAGTTATTTCATCTGTTTAAATTCAGATGGTATAATCCTGGAAAAATCACGAAAACATGTGTTTTCGTTACTTCTTTAGGGAAAGTAAAGGGTGGATTTGTTGTCAAACAATAAACCTGAAAAATAATTTCAGTGAACACGTGGTGACACCAGCCTTAATTTTTTTAACACCTCAATATTCCAGCACAATTTTCACCACAAGAAAAGTGTGTCCTAAACATACCTATACAGGAATCACAAAAAATATTAGTTCTTACAGATGTGAAAAAGTTTGAATTTTTGGTTTTTGTACCAATATAAAAAACTGGTGGAATTTTCAATCGTACCCCGAGCCTTATTATGGTTCAGCTAACTTTTACCTGATCTTTATTTCGTAACAGGTTTATCATTCTCAAAATCTGCCAGATGGTGGTTGAAATGAAAAAAGAATTAAAACCACTTTTTTCAAAAGCAATTCAAAATCTGTCAGATGGTGTTTGCGATAAAATAATAAAATTAAGGAAAAGTACCTACTTTTCAATATTTAATCTATGTACTTCGAGTTTTCACTGTAAGTATATATACATCCCTTATGACTGAACACGATGGAATACATGTAACAAATCGCTGACAATTTGCAATACATCTTTTATCGAAACAATGGTCAATTGAACAATTGGCCCCGAGGCCACATAGATTAACAGCGATTTCCCCATTTGGCCCCATTGTGTGAGCTATAACATTGGGCATCGCAAATTCCCAATTTTAAAGGCCATTACTGTGCGAATCGAGCAGGCTCGAGTATCGGCAGGCCTGTGTCGTTCAATTTTCGCCCTTCCATAATGAGCCATGGATTCGGTGTCCACGAGATAATCCTCGGGAAACATATAAAGCGAGGCGTTTCATTAGTGTCCAAACGTGATTCGCTGCGATCGATCGTTCATTTCACGGCGGGAGGGAAAATTCTTGGCCGATTGTATGTGAGAACCGCGGGGACACATGCGAATCGTCGGTGTCCAGCGCCAGCCAAAATCCGATCGCGAGGTCAGCTCGATTGGGGTAAAGGTCGACAATGCCGACGTATGTGTCGGTCTATAAATCTTGCATTGTCCGTTGCCAATGTTTAGCTGGCCGCATATTAACCTGGGGTGCAAAGGCCGTGAGCTCGGCTTTGTTCCGAGGATGACCCCTCGAGTTGCAGCGTGACCCCTATTTTCTTATTTATCAGGTTACGGCTGATACATCGACAGCTATCGCCGATACGTCCATTTTTCGGACCCGCCGACTTTTCAGTTGATACACATTTTGCCAATGACCAGCGCGCAGATGTTTCCCCGCAGAGGTGTCGCGCCAGGATCGTTTCGTCGCGCTTTCCTTATTTTCGCGCTCTTTTCTCTTTTTTTCTCACACTTATTCACCTTAATTCTTCACTGTGATTGAAAAAAATAGAAAGCTCTCTTTTCGTTTGAGCTGAGATCGACCCTGTTGCTATACTCTCTGCGACGTTTTTGGCTCGAAGGATGGGAACGAATATACAGCAGTGGGAAAAACGAATCACAAAATTTTTGAGTAAGTTAATAAAAAGATGTTAACCAAGTTAGATAAAGAATTGACATGTGAAAAATTAACTTGGTTAAATTTAAAACTTAATAATTTTTTTCAAATTAAAATTTGGTAGTTAATTTATTCAGTATTAAATGTATTTCAATTTGAAGTAACTTAAAAACCAACTTCAAATATGTGTCAAAACAAAATGATAACTTTTTTGAAATGAGCATCAAATGTTACAAAGTGAAATAATATAGCCTAACGATAAGCAGAAAAAAATTAAAACCACAACAAATCAACCAAACAATATACTACAATTTTTAATATAACCTCTGCAAAATGAGCTGTGTTTTGTTATAATATTTTTTTGTTCGAAGTTTTAAAATGTTTTTCGCAAAAAATTTGCGAACAACAAAACGTTTTAAAATAGAACATCACTTTTTGCCCTGACATCAAATCATAAAAAAAATTATAATTGAATTTAAAAAATCTAGAGAAAAAATTAACTTTTAACGTAGTGGAAAATTGCTGATATAGAAACTCCCAAGACTTAAAGTTTTTTTTCTGTTTCCGATACAGACTTTTTCACGCAACTTATCGATTACAGTTTTTTTTACGCAGTGATTATTCATAATGTGTATATATGGTCAGATTTGATATTTTCAGAAGTTTTATTACACTAAAAAGAGGGTCCTTTACCGAGAAACAATATGTTACACATTCCGGTGATGTATTCAGCTCAAAAAATTAATTTGATAGCCGAATAAATCAAGATTTTTATTCATCCATATCCGACGAGTAAATAGATCTTTTCTATAAAAACCGTTTTCAATATAATTTATTTACAAAAATTCAACAACAAATACGAACGTTTTGAACACTTTTCCGGATGAGATTTGATCTTAAATTATTTATACCTATTTATACGTATCGTTCTTTTGGATCTAATTAGATATAATATATCTTCCAGTGGAGTAAGCTCGCGTGGCATAACAGCCGAAATGAGAGGAGTTTTCGGCAACGCGCGCTATTGTGTCACGTGCCCGGCAGAGAGCGTATAAAAGCTCATTCACTGTGATCGCTAGCGATTGAATTTCATTCTTGAGATGATCATCGTGATGCGCAGTTGCAAACATTACAACTTTTGCTTCGTCATAATCCACATGTTTGACGACGAGAATGAATCTATATTATCTCACCCGCAAAAACACGAACATCTATCATTTTGTTTTCTTATGTCCCGCCCTTATATCGTTTGCTCCAACTTGAACCAATCGATCCAATTTTTAATCTGTATTTGGAAATTCAAACTTTATGATGTATTTATAAATCTTTATAAAAAATAAAATGAACGTTATTATTTTATTACAATCAAAGTATGATACCCTATGGTGAAATGCATTTTTTCTTTGATGTTTCCGTCTCGAACGTGATATTTACACTGGCAAGGACATTTTTTGGTTCAACCTAAAGTGACTCTTAAAAAGTCAAGTTGCGTGACTCGCACTTTTTTGAAAATGTTTACCCATAACAATTTACTTTAGACCAGCCTGAAATTTGATGGATGGAGTTGGTAATATTAAAAAAAAACTTCTAAAACATTATATCTTCTATAAACAAATTTGGAAATGTTCAACAAAATTCATTTATAATAGTTCAGCGAACTTTTAATCAATTAAAAAATATTGTACAAATTGAAATTAAAACTCACTGTCTTCTTTATTATATTTTTTTCATGAAACCTAATTTTTAATTAAACTAAGAACCCCGCCCATTTATAAAAAACCATTTAACAGATCATCGATCGTTTTATTTTTTTGCTCTCAATCATATCCAATCACACAGATGTTTGACACGTTTTATTGTCTTCGTTTTCATCTTTCTCTCTCTTCAATTTCATTCATTTTTAGCCCAAACGTGATCTCGTTAAAAAGTCAAAACGGTTGTCCAAATTTTCGGACAAACCGCCATAATGATCGCCATAAACACCTTGATGAAAAAAAAACACCACGCATTGTTTGTTTGACGACAAGTCTTTTGAAGTGGGCAGAAATTTTTTTATTACGGGCCGTCGTGTGATCTGCACGACAAAGTTTTTCCGACCCAGGGTTCTTAAAAAAAGGCCAGGGCCTGAGACACTTGAGCGTCGCCTCGTTGAGCGATACCTGCACGAAAAAGTTTTGTTCGCTAGTAAAAAAAGGAATCATGCCGTGGCATTTCTACAAAGCTGTCTTTTTTTTCGCCGACCATAAGTAGCGCCGGATGAAAGAAATGTGCAGATCAACGGGACCTTTCAAAATCTTAACTCTATTAAAATACATTTTTATCCCGGAAATATTAAGGCGGTCACATATAAAAGGTCGCGGCTTTTTGTGTAGCACAAAAATTTATGCTCGCACAAAATGGGTCTTCGTTTTTTAACATTTTCAATATCGAGGAGTGGACGCTGTCAAAAGATCGAGACACTTTTCACAAAAGTCTAACTGTGCCTTTTTTCGTAAGGAAAAAGGACCGTTATACTTATGTCACAAACTTTTGCTCTGCCAAAATTTCTGAATTGGCCCGTTATATACCAATTTTCAGTTTTATTTTTCAATATAAAATTTGCGAGGCAAATTCATTTTAATTCTGAATTAAAATCTATTCTAAATTATCTTTTCTTTTAATTCTTATTTTATTTTTCTTATCTTTATACATTTTCGTGAACTTGTTTTATTGTTAGTTTAAAAATTTAAATCAAGTTTATAAAATATTTTCAATGTTTAAATTTGGTATCTTTCTTATGTGTCAATGTTAATTAAACTTTGCAACAAGATGACATCGTTAACGAAGGTCAAATCGCGCCACGCGCTGCAAAAACGACTACCCCAGAGAAAAAGAACATAAAAAGCGAGGAAAGAAAGGAAGCGTAAGGAGACGAGGGGTGAAGGAATGCACTACCGAGAGGGTCACTGGATTCGGCCATTGAATGTAGGAAAGCAGTCGCCGTCGCGTGGACAAAGCAAAAAAATATCAATTTCGAAACCCCAAAAAAATCTGACCGGCCTTATGGTCGCGCTCTTCCTCCTTTTTTTCCCGACCATTTTCGATTATCAAAACACACCTTTTACCAAATAATTTACCGTCCTCGTGTGCCAGACCCTTCGGCAATTTTTTCTTTTTTCATATATATGACGAAAATTCATATCAAGTTAATTAATTTCATCAAATAGATAGACAACTTAAAACATTATAATTAAATAGCAAAATGGACGCGAGTATAGTATTTTTATTTGACAGAAGACAGTGTAGTCGGTGACAAAAGAAAATGGCGCATTTACGAGTGCGTATATATGGGGAAGGACGAACAATCATTTTTATCAAGGGGTGCAAGGAAACGCCTGAAATCCGAAAAAGTACCCTCTCGGGATATCAACGTGGGGGGAATCAGATCGAATCCATAGATATCGCCATGAAAACACACTCTCGTCTACCGCCTTGCAATAAGATTAAAATCTTTTGCACGAAAAACAAGTAAAAAAAAAATTTTCATTTTCTAAAACTACACTAAACTTTCTTTCCCTTTTTTTGCAAAAAAAGAATCCATATAAATTAAAAAAATAAACTTATGTCATATTATTTTATGTTTTGTTAATTTTCGTTTAAACGGGTTTGCATTTTTTTGTTGTATTCAAAATTTACATGCCACAGGTTGATTTATGTCCTTCCGAGGAACAGCTGCGGAAAATTTTCTCCGTTCCAGAATCAAACAACTGTTTTCAGAAAACGTTAATTTATTCGTGAAACAAAAAAAAAGGAAGTTTTATTGACCGGTCGCCCTGAACGTGTTTACAGAAAGTCATGTTACTATAAAAACTGATTTAACGTGTCAAATCTCAACGATTCGAGAGATACGGAATCGATTTTTCGAATATCCCTTACAAAATTGTCGGAACCCATCGGATCCGTTCATTTTCATCCCTGATAAAACAAAATGTCCATGATTGTTGAAACTCGGTAAACAAATAAATTCAACGTTGAGAGACGATGAAGACTTTTTTTGTTCCGGAAGAAATGAGGGGAAAAAAACGAGATTTCGGAAAAGATCGATAAATATAAATGTTGACTATTGAGGTTGGATAAAATATAAGGGTGGGTGTCAGCAGATGAAGCTGAGTAAGGGTCAAGCTCTCGCACGCGAGCGCAGGGTCAGCTGTTCCTATGTTTGTCCTCAGAAAGGAGCGTCATTTGTCCGTGTATGGTACACAAGCTGCAACGGATTCTGTATGGCTAACGACCACCAAGTACCCTGCTAGTGACCAGGCTTTATGTCAACGTCTTTTTTACAAAGTTCCGTCTCTGAACCTGCAAATCAAACGCACGAGCCTCCACGTTTTTTTTCTTCCAAATCTTTCTGGAATACTTTTTCTTCTTTCAGAAAAAAAATGCATTGACAAATTTTGATGTAATACTCGTTTATTTCATCATCTTCACCAGACGTCAAATAAAAAGACCAAAATTTTGCCAACAATGGATGTCAGGAAAACAATCACCTATTCTGTTGAAGCAATTTTGTTGAATTGAATTGAATTTTTTTTTTATTAAATCTTTCCTGGCGTATTTTACGTGTTTATATACTTTTAAATATAAAAATAGTTTTGTTTTTAAAAACATGAAAACGTTCGATTGCAACACACACGACGTGTTTAATTTTAACTTCATAAATGAAATAAACAGTTTTTTTTTTTTTTTTTGATAAATGAAAATTCAAAACCGTAACGGTTACATTAATCATACAAATCCAACGTCCCATTTTCGATATACTCTCGATAATCGAAAAACTTATACGGCTGAAATTAATCGCGCATCCGTCGTCATTGGTGTTGGTTGATCTTTTTTGGGGAAACGCGTGGGTGACCATTGTGTGAAAACGCATATCTGAAAAGAGTTTATTGAGAGCTTTCTGTACCTGTGAAGGGGTTGTGTGCATGTATAAGGGCGACGTTTTAACAGCTGTGGCCAACCCTTTCTTCTCCACGAGCGCACATCAGTGTCGGAACAAAAATAAGTTTCCACGTCTGCGTCTTTTTTCGAACCGATATGTGGAAATCACTGAAAATCCCTCACCAGAAAAAAAACGAGCCGGAAATGTAACACTAGAGTGTTTAAAAAGTGTCAGCGATTGTGGTTTTAAGGGTTTGAATTGAGATGAGAAGGGGGATATGTTAATTTTGGAGATGAGTCTGTTTTGCGAGAATTTATAGAGAATTTTGTGTTTTTGTTTTTTCAGGGCGCGTGTTCGAAGTGAAAATAAGACTTGGATCTCGATATTAATGGTATATTTTTCGATGAAGTATATATGAACGTTGTAGTATTTTTATAGGATGCAAAAAGTTTCCATGAAATTAGCGCTAAATTTGTGCATTTACAATGGAACAATGTTTAAAATGTGTTATGAAAAATAAAATAGGCCACATGTTTCTACAACTTGTCTAATGTGTTTAAACCCTTGGCACAAATTGGCATTGTGAAACGGAAGCACCCTTTCTCAAAGCGGTAAATAAAACAAAACCATGGTGATTGGAATTATAAAACATAATTATATGTTGTTCCAAACACAATCATGAATTATATGTCGAGGAAGGTTTTTAAGAGTTGGATGCCCCTGAATGGAGCAGGTAACATCACAACTTTGTTTTACCGTCGACAACAATATCATTTTTAAAATAAGACAATCCATTTTGGCTTATACTTTCTTGCGGCCCAAAAAGGTGAACGAGAGAATTTTCCCCGCACGTGTCCATACTTAAAGGGAAGGAGATATAGGTTTCAGAAGTTTTCCTATAGGTGCAATTTTGCATGATTTATTGGTGATTCTAGAATAATCAAATTTAATAAAAAAAAGGTTAGCTTTGTTTTTCAAAAAGATACAGCAATATTTACATCCTCACAATTTGTAGTCTTCGACATTTGTCCAAACTTAGGGAATTTTAAAATTATAAAATAATTTGAATTTTCATTACAAAAAAAAATAAAAATCAAAAAAGAGTTTTGGTTTGAATTACAATAGTGACATAAATATTTTGAAGATGGAAATTTGAATGAAAAACAAAAGTTGTTGACTGCAATTTATACGCTTCTTTATTGTATTCCATCTTTCTTTTAAAGGGAGTAAAAAAATAAAAGGGAACCGTTTACAACGTGTGCAAATGAATTACAACGGCATCAGCCACGAGAAAAAGGTACGAAAATCAAAAGTTGAAAACGAAAAGGAAGCCGAAAAGAAATCCAAACTATGTCGGTGAGATTTTAGAAAAAGCATGCACGAAACCTTTTTTTGGTCAAAAAGGTTTATCTGGTTTAATTAGTTCTTGACAGTAGGTCAGTCGAAATTTGGGTAGCTGCAGTTGTGAAGAAACAATTGAGACGGCTTGTTTGGAAGCCCCCGCTGTTCTGGTTGGAAGCTAAGATCGCAAAACTCGAGCACAATGGCTCCTTACGCTACTAACTCCATTATTACAGTTCAGAAGTTAAATGACCACTGTAAACTGGGACAGGCGTTTTGTTTGTAAATCATTCAGACCTTTGACCACGGGGCGCATCATTCAAATTTTGGGATAACACGCGAAATCACTTTCCTTTAGCCCCCTTTTTTAACGTGGAAAACTCTCGAACAAAAATTGTCAACAAATCCCAAGACAGATGAAATATTTTAACTTCTCTATAATAAATCAGTACGAAATTCACTCCCAAAATCTTTAAACAGTCCTTTAAATTCAAAATCATATTTCTGACTTGTCAAAATTGTCAGCGTTTTTATAATTGAAATATAAAACTTTTTTTTCATCATACATTTTGACAGATTTTTATGTTTTTATATTATTATGTAATATAAAAGTTACATTTTCATCGTAACTTTCTTTTTGGAGCAAGTTTTGAGAAGGAAGTTTAAGAACGTTTAAAACCCTTGACGAACGAGGCAACGGACTGGTCTGCTGCGAGGCACGCGAAAGTGTTTGAGGAAACCGTTTGACTGTTGCTTGTAATATCTGCGGACTCAATGAACGGAATCATAAATTTAAAATTCAACTTTACAGATGTGGGGAAAACCTGTCAAAAGCTTTGCAAAGAAAGTTGACGTTTGGTAATAACCAAACTCCTTTTGTGGAGGCTACTCAATAAAAAAAATCCTATGGTGTTTACTATAAAATTGTACAGCTCGTAACAGTGCTTTGTCGCTGCAGAAGATCCTGCTGTACAATATTAACCTCAATAACAACTTCAAAGTACGCGTGCCGATTTTAAAGAAATTGATCACTCTCATAAACGAAATACTAATTCACAAATGTAATCAATAGTCGAATTAGGGTCAACCAGGGTAATTGTAACACGAAAATGCAAAGTTCTTTTTTAACTTTATGTAACTTTTGTAAATAATATTTTGATTTGCGCTTTTTTTTATAAGTTAATCGAACCCTATTAAATGAAAAAATGATTTTGGAAATTGGAAAATTATTACGCGGAAAAAATAAAAACTAGTTTCATAACCTATGTAAATTTTCACAATTACCCCATAGACCGGGGTCAATTGTGACACTATGTGGGGTAATTGTGATTTAATGATTATATAATTGTTATTATCAATATTTTTTATGGTTAATCTTAAGAAATACAATAATCCTTTATCTATATAATATCATAAACATTCATACAAAATTATTTGATAAAAAATTATGGCAAATATGATAATGTATTAAAAATTATAAAATATTATATGGCATAATCATAAAAATAGCTCTTTACAGATACTATAGCGCAAAGTTACCCTGTACTTAGCAAATGATATGAGGTAATTCTCATCTCATTTTTTGTATAAAGTATTACTTAACAAAATATTTTTGAATGGTGGATCAAATTTAACAAATCGCAACTAAGTAAAATAAATCATTGAAGTCATAAAAATATATGCATTTTTCAAAGAAAAAATAAATTTGAGTGGAACGATCAAAACTTAAAAATTTTGATTTATGTCGTGTTGGATAAAAATTGAAAAAACAACAATAATTTTTCAATAATTTTAGTTTATCATCATCAGTACTGTTTGTAAGACGTGGGAGAATAATATTCATTTTTAATATAAGACATTTTATGTATTTTATAAATTATGTAAATTACCCCGATATCACAGTTACCTCAGTTGACCCTATTTTTGTAATTTTTAATTTGTATTAGGATAAATAAAACTGATTGTAACTTTTTGAACTGATGAAGTATTGGGATTGGTGGAAAGGTGTGGCTTATTCCACCTGCTAGCACACACAAGGGGGACCGACTTTTTTATGAAACTGCAAAAAAAACCATCGAAGGTTGCTCGTCCCCTCTCGAATCCTAGCTCACGCCTACCTTGCGCCTAAAAAACATAAAATATCTTTATTACAGAAAATCATTTTTATTTCCACCAGGAAAGAAATGACGTTCGTTTTTAAACAGAGAAAAAAACTTACATAAAATGGTATATCAGGGTTATAAAACCAGATTGGAAAAGAACACTCGAGGGTCATTTAGTATTGAAATTAAAAAAATTACCCGAAAAACCGAAGACATAAAAATTTCTATCAACAGATAAAAAGGAAGACAAAAAACGGTAGAACGTTTTATGGTGGCCCGACAATGGGCCAATAAACCACTCATTTTTTAGCTTCAAGTATTTTGAAACGTAACGAAAAACCGTAACACCGCAAGATCGGTTCAAAAAAACTGATGTTTGAGGCGACGGATCAAGTGAAAACGTCGCCTAAAAAACACGCTAAATAAACACCTCTTTGTCGGTCCAAAAGAGTTAGATTTTCTTTTAAAAGAACAGTCGTATACTTTTTTCTCCAATCAAACTCCTATTTTTCCGGCAGATAATTTCTTTAATGCTTTTTTAAAGCACTTTTTTGTGTTTGTGTGCTCTTTATATTTTTACCAGAACATTATGGTTCTCGGCATGAGGGAACTTTTGTCGGCAGATCGGCACAACTTTCACCACGATTTTTTTGGACGCTAGAAAGACATCGGATGGCGTGCTCGTGGTGACCACATCCTTTTATTCGATGCCACTGTTTTGATCATGTTCGCAGCGTCGTCAATCCGAAAACGCTGAAGAGTTATTCTTTTGGTTTTCACGGTTGGATGTAAACGGGTTCGATCGTTAGCCCTTTCTTCAAGGTACAAGATCCACGGTGTCCCGTGGCGGTAAACAACAACATCACAAGGGTCTTGAGAGCTGATTGAATAATTTGTCATTATTATTAATAATGTTTTGACCCGCGAAAGACCGCTTGACACATTTTGGTTGTTCTTATGTTTTCTTAATAATGAAGTGTCAGAGAAACAATTTTCCGAAAAACAATTTCTATTTAAATTCGATAATTGAAATATGTTTTGTAGATGAAAATTTTTTTCAACAAGAACAAATTTATCAAGTATCTTATCAAATAAACAATTAGAAGTTCATTCTATTCTTTTTGTTCTGCTTATTCGTTCATTTGTTTGCTCTTCATTTATTTGTACTGAGGTAAAAAATTTTAAATTCAAGTTTAACATTCGACGAGAAATTCGGTAACAGTATTTTTGAAAAAGAAAATTTGAAGAAAAAAAATCGTTTTTTGGATTTAAATGTTTTTCTGAAATTTTGAAGTTCTGAAGTAATGTACATCTGTGTACACACAATTGAAACTGATGTATGCAGTGGCAGATACATTTGTGTGGTGTACATATGGTGCGGAGCCGAAGGTCCTTATAGGTGCCCATTGTCTTGGGTGTCTATAGTTATATCTGGAAAAACACATCACGCCTACAATTAACACTTAAGAAAACTCGAAAAAATTGTATGAATTACATTGAAATGCCGCACATTCCAAGTTTTTGTTAGCATGAACATTGTCTATACGATTTATATTTTCCACTTTTGTATCTTAGGAGCCGATTGTAGGGATAAAAAATTATAATTTCACGTTGCTTTAACAATTCATTATCTCGATGGGTCTAACGAAGAAGGTGCTATCTCAAATTCGAACTTGAAAAAGGTGCTATCTCGTTATGAGATTGAAAAAGGTACCATTTCAAATTAAATTTGAAAAAGGGGTTATCTCGGAGTGATGTTGAAGAAGGTGCTATCTCAGAAATTGCTCGATAAAAACCAAAATTCTTGTTCCCCACTTTTAAGTTTTATAGTCAATTTTTGCATACAATTTCAATTTTTTCATGAAATTATGCATAATAGAAAATCTGAATCTGCTTTAAACCT
>JAPYZS010001263.1:0-19960 GCA_030522925.1 Trissolcus japonicus | reverse complement strand
TTGCAGATGACATCGGGTCAGGACAACTTCTGCAGCGAATCCAAGACGACCTTGATGGCCAGCTGAAGGTGACCTTTTGAGGTAAATATTATTTCTCTTATGGTAATGTTGTTTTGTTTTTTTAACAAAAATTTGTTCAACATTCAATATTTTCAAAAAACAAAAAAACTATTTCTCTATAGATATTATAATTTTAACTCAAATGATGTTCAGTTAGTTCGTTCATGTAACACCAGGTGACTCCACTAGTCTTTTGAAAATATTTGAAATCACATTTATTTAAAAAATATTTTTTTTTAATTTTACACATTGGAAAATGAAAAATTCAATGCAGATTTAAAATGGTATGCAATTTTATATTAAAAAATCATGATAATTAACAAATACTGCTGTTCGAACTATGAACAATTTTCAACGAAGGTTCATCGTTGTAAACGCTATATAAAGTTCTGACTCTCAAACTCGACGCTAATTCAGAAAGGTTGGTCGATTTTTTAGCCAGGAAGTGAATTTTCTTTTTGTTGCTAGTCATGTGAAATCCATTTTCAGAAAAATGTCCCTTCATTATTCCTGTTTCTAACCAAACGAATAAGCTCAGTGTGTCTGAATTTATCGTTAGTTTAAAATTACGACAGTCAACAGTATCCAAATGAATCTAGATGAAAAAAATACGAAGACCATCATATATCACAATATCATATTTCAAACAAGTTTTTCTAATAACCACAAAATTGTTTACCTCAAAATGTTCTTTCCTTGGGGTAACATTTTTGAAATTCGTATAGACATAATTCAACGGAGCAATCTTATGATTTTGTTCGTTCAACAATTCCAATTCGACAATGCAATTTTGCTTCGCTGTCATCAAGTTTCCACAATTTGTGTTCTTCTCTAAGAATTCATCGAGCCAGAACGATGTAACTATTCTTGATTCCCTCTTAGCCTGAAACAATAAACAAAATCCAAACATCCGAGATTCCCAAAATAGATATTCAAATATCGATGGTTCAATAAAAACAAAATGTTTTATAAAAATCAGTCATACTATAGTCAGATTTGTCAAATAATTGACAGCGACCGGTTGGAAACTGGCCAAGTTGTAAACTTTGATTCCCAAGCTCGCTGAATGGATGTCCACCGAAAGGTCAGAGATGACGAAAATTTGAACTTCGCGCGCCTCAGAAAGTCTGGGAGAGACGATCACAGGGGCAAAGAAATCTTTCGCATAATAATGTACCATCTTCCATCGCCCACTGAAATCTGAGATTAAAATAGTTACACTTTGAACATAAGAAAACATTGAACAGCATTTTAATTTTATTTAATTTTAAAAAATTGTATTTAAAATTGAAAAAAAAAGGATTCAAAATCTAAATGTTCAACTTGAACCGAACCAATGGAAGACCACGAAGGTGCCTGCCAGACATCATTGAGCTGCCAGTATAGCGCCCCCATAGTCCTTCCCTCTCCGACCAAATTCAAAGTGCTCATCATCTGTCTGTAATGTTCCGACTCAACCTTGTACGTTACAGCCTGGTTGATCTGACTCAAGTATATATAATTATCAAATTCAGCATTGCTATTGTTCGCAGACTTGGGCATGTTAAAATTCTTCTCGATCGCCATCCTAATGAATATATCACCAGCTGGATGATGCTGTCGGTGCTGCATAAACTCGCTGGTTATCTTCAGGTCTTCTATTTCCATCGGCGCAACTTCTTTCAACGTTGAATAGAAGGGCAACGACTGGAACCCGTACTCTGATGAAAACCTCACTGTTGGATATTGATTCACGTCCCAACCATCTCTTACATAATTATAATAATGGACTGAAATTAAAACAATTCGAATCTTATTTTTTGAATTACTTGTAGTTTGGTTCTGTTCCTGTTCCGGTTCAGTTCCGGTTCTGGTCCAGTTTAAAATATTCAAAAATATTCTAAAAAACCCCAAGTTTGACAATATCAATTTTCTTACCATCGCCATAATGTGAAGACTGAGGATTCAACTTGAACCGGCCAATTTGCTCGGCATACAATCCGTTACTAGGACTGGATACTACAAAAGGTCGGGTCCTATCCAATAATTTCATCCAACCCTCAATCTTATCAACATACAACCGATCATAATCCGTCTTGTAAATCTCGTCAGTGCCTGTTCCATACCAGTTCCCATATAAGGCAGCCTCGTTCTCATTATTCCCAGCCCACAGCACGATACTTGGATGGTGCGACAACCTCTTAATATTCTGTTCAATCTCCACCCCCACTGACGCAAGAAAATCCTCCGTCGTAGGGTACATGGCACAGACGAACATGAAATCTTGCCAGGTCATGAGGCCCAGCTCGTCGGCTAGCTCGTAGAACCTTTTGGATTCGTACAGTCCGCCTCCCCAGACCCTTACCATGTTCATGTTAGCTGCCTTACAAGATGTTAGTAAATGGGTCAACGTCTTTTCGTTGTAGGAGTGTTCCGGCAGGATGTTCGAGGGGATCCAGTTGGTTCCCTTGGCGAAAATCGGGATCCCGTTTATTTTGAAATAAAAACTAAGACCCTTTTGGAGAGGTTCCTGAACCAGCTCCACTGTGCGGAATCCTAGTCTGAGACTTCGAGTCTGAGTTTCGGTCCATTTTACGTTAAGAGTGAAATTGTACAGAGGCTGGGAACCGTGCCCGTTTGGCCACCAGA
Source organism: Trissolcus japonicus (assembly GCA_030522925.1). NCBI lineage: Eukaryota > Metazoa > Arthropoda > Insecta > Hymenoptera > Scelionidae > Trissolcus > Trissolcus japonicus. Next base: position 17,272 of record JAPYZS010001263.1, on the reverse strand, counting down.
GTGAGACTGAATCCTGGAAATTATTTTCGTCAGAAATAGGGAAAAGGAAACTAAATTCGGTTCAGTTTAGTTTTAGTTTAGTTTCAGGTTGTGAAATGTTACCTTTGGAATTTCCAGATAGACAGAAACGTTTACAAGTCTGCCAGGTTGCCCTCTGAGGGATCTCGTTGACACGGTTCTGATCAAGTCGGTATTGGTTTGGATGGTGCTTTCAAAATCCACATCGATATTGGAATCAATGGAGGAATCAAAGGAAACAATTGTTTCTATCTGCCATGTGGAATTTTTGTTGTGAATGTAAGTCGCTGTTTCAGTCATTCGGGTGGTGCCTGATGGTACCAATTCGACGTCTTTCCTGAGTTACAAGAACATTCATTTGATAAACTTTTTATTAAAATATAAAACTTGAATAAATATGTGAATAAAAAGTTGTACCAGATTCCCATAGATGGAAAAGCCGGTCCCCAATCCCAGGAATAACTTGCTTGCATTTTTCTGATGTGATTTACATGACATTCGCCTTTGTACTGTGGAGGAACACATTCTGGCGGGATCTTGTAACTCTTGCTTTGCTTCTTGTATAATTTATTAGAAACCGAAATTGGCGATTGAAAAGAAACGTTTAATTTATTTTCGCCGATCTGAAACAAACAATTTGTTACTATCATTTCTATTTATTTTAAATGAAAGAAATTTTAAAAATTGAAATTAATTACAAATGTCAAACATTCGTAATTAAAATCGAAATGAAAATTTGAAAATACAAGTTTTTGAAATCATAATTTTTTGAATGTTACAAAATATTATAAATTGTCAACCTTAAGATGTTCTTTGACATCAAAACTATAACGTGTGAACATATTTGATGCATCGCCTATTTGCTTGTCGTTAATCCAGATAGTCGCGAATGTGTCAAGACCATGAAAAATAATGGTCACCCTGGGATGTCGTAGGATCTCTTCATCAACTAAAAATAAATTAATTCGAAATTTAATCAATAGAAAAAAAGAAGTAAAATATAATATTTGTCAAATTAATTGATTTAAATCAACTGATCAAATACCTGAGAAATGTTTGACATAATCAACGTTCTGATATGCGACCCATCTATTTTCCACGTCATTGAAACCAAACAAATTTGCGGGGATCAGTTTTGCTTTCTGTAGATCAGTGTAAATCCCACCAGGAACGGTTGCCAGAAATTTTAAATCTGCCAAGTTTATAAAAAGTTGTATTAATTTTTTTGGTGGTTTTGATTTATCTGATGGAAGAAACAAAAATTGTACTTGATTTTTTTATGTATCCGGTCCATTGTCCGTTTAAAGATACACATTCAGTATGAATTATCAAAAAGATCAGTAGCCCAAGGGAGTAGTACATTTTAATTCACTTGAATCCAAAGCACCATTGACCGAATATTTATAAGTGTTTACTATCTGGAAAGCAAAAGATAAGAGACCACCGAGATAAAGTGAAAAAATAATACCACCGGTTGAATTACTTAGATCAAAATCAAATCAAATATTGAGAAAGATCTGATTCGAACAACTTAATAATAAACGAATGAAACAGAAAAGAACAAAAAAAGAGACGGTAACATACACTTGGCATTGATTCTGATCAGAGATAAACACTCGCTAGTATGCACTGAAAAATATTTCATACGATTATTACATTGAAAAGAATGTGGGACTGAAAGCATAATTTTTTTAGTCACAGTAACTTAAATTTGTTATTTCGTACTTGAAATCCAATTGATGGTTTGAACTCCAACTTTACTATCCATAATAATCATTCCTTGATTCGTTCAATTTTGACTGTTAAGTTGTTGAGACATTCAAGAAACGATCAGCCAATCGTCAAAGCGTTTACTTTCATGTCACGTGACTGAATACGCACTTTAAAGTCGCTAATTTTATTGCAAATTTGAAATTTAATTATGTAATTATATAATGAAAAAGGTATAAGTAGATATATTCGTGTCAAATTTGTATTCACTAAACGCAGAAATTTGATAACAGTTTAGAAAGAAAATTAATTAAGAAAAACATAGTGTGAATTCCTTCAAACTGAATCATTGGAAATAAAAAAAGTCGAATAATTTAAAATGATTGAAAACACGTTTTTAAATTTTCCCGGCGATCTTCCAAGTTGAAGACAAGGCGAAAACGTTGATCTGTTTGTAATTTTCAAAATAACAAAAATCGATTGACAACATTCGTGCGAGTCCGTGTAACAAATCATTTATTACAATTCATTTAAAAATATATTTTACATGACAAATCAAGTTTACTTCAACTTAAAGCCGTACTTTTTACACTTTTTAACAACTTATCTCGATAAATAGTTTCTGATCGATCAATCATAGACATTTCATGTTTAAAAGTGCCGAAGACTTGAGAAATCATCAAACGACAGAACGTAAGTGGGAGAGACACGATATTTTTTTTCTTTTAATCGCGACGGGAGGTCTCGGGCATGCAATTTGAAAATTCGCTCGACGTTGTTCTGCGCTTGGTTTTCCGCGGTCGCAATGTCTTTTGCAGTACGTGCGCGTCCGCCGGCTCGATTCGCTTGTAGTAGTGCTCCTTAGTCTCAACAATCTCGAAGCCGAATTTCTTGTAGAAGTCGATGGCGCCTTCGTTGTTAACTTGTACATGTCTGAAAAAAATAACGAAATGAATAAAACACATCAACACAACACAATTTTTAATAAAAAACTTGAATTATCACATCGACAGTGGCGCCACAGTGGCAACTTTTTGCAACAGACTATAAACAAAGTTTCATTTTTTCAAGATAATGTTTAAAATATTGTTACAAAATTCAATTCAAAACAAATGTTGTCCTTGGGTTGAAACTTAAGGGCAAAATTGTTTGCAAAAGTACGAGAATGTTGCAAAACTGCGCCGGTAGATGTCGCGGTCGATGCAATTTTTTGCAAATTTTGTGCACTCACAGGAAAATCGAGTCGAAGTTCCCGTCTTTATTTACAAAATTTAAAACGTGCTCGACCATAACAGTGCCAATGCCTAATCTTCTGTACGGATATAGACAGCCTAGGGTCATAATGTAGAGTCGTTTTGAATTTTCAGAAACGTCTACCCGACAACAAACCGCGCCGACCTGAAAAATCAATAATCATTTGTTTACAGTTTTTGATGAAGATAAATAAACAAAACTTATTATTTATGACCGAAAAGAAAAACACGTACCACAATGTCATTGTAATATGCAAGTTTTGCAAGTTCTCCCGCGTCCAGGACGTCTTTGTAAAACTTCTCGTTGTACGAGACAGGGAATACTACTTGGTTTAATAATTTTAGTTGCTTAATATTATGAGGTGTGACGTCACCGAGCTCGATTTTCGATCTGCAAAACAGAAGAAGCCAGTTTGTTATTATTTTCATAGAGGGACATTGTATGCAAAATGTAGGGGTCACATATAACCTTTTTTTCCCTTCAATTTATCTTTTTTTAAATAACGCATAAAACATAAATGAATTATAATATGGTCTTGAAAACTAATCGAAAGTTTGACATTTTTGCAGGAGCCTAAAAATAACGAAGCGAAAAAACTTTTGCAACAAACGAGAATTGCTACCTTTTATAACCTCAAAAACGAGCGTGCTTCGGCTACTCACCTTGTCATTTTGGCTTGAAATGTGACACAGCGTGCGACTTGGAGTGACAAACCGACCACTGAGAGATTCTACATCTAATAATTGTGTTCCGATTTTGTTGACTTGTTTTTGGTACGCTGTTTTTAATTTGAGTTCAATTTTGATAGTTTGAGATTTGAAGTTGAATTGATTGTTCGCGTGTTCGGTTGTGGGTTCGAGGTTAAGGTATCTCTGTCTCTGTTTGATTCACAGGGCTATTTCAGTTTTGTAGCGGCCGGTGTAAACGCCAAAATTTATGTCAATGAAAACAAAAATGGTAACATTGTGTTTTTGCTTGACGCCCAATTTTATATCAACATTCAATCGGGTTTTTGTTTTTGTACATTTTTTTTTCGTTCAGTTAAATAATTTGCAAAACATTGAAGAATAAAATATTGAAAATTTTTATTAACGATCTGAGTTGTAAACATTTGATTATGAAAAAATTGTTACAAAACAACATAATTTTGTTAATAATTTAATACTTTTTTCACAGCATCAAAACATCTCCATTTGTCTGGCAGATAGAATAGTTCATAAACATGAGGAAATGGTGTGTCCCATCCAGCGACTCTTTGTACAGGCGCCTCTAATTGTAAGAAACATTCGTCCTAAAATGAATTCATGATTTTTTGTTCAGCCCAATTTTTGTTTTTTTTTCAAATATTTTACTTTTTTTGACATTTCATTGTACCTGAATTGTTGCTGCGAGCTCTGCTCCAAATCCACTTGTCAAAGGCGCTTCGTGTGCAATTACAGCTTTGCCTGTTTTTTTAACTGACTGTAATTTGGAAAAAGTGTTAAACAATTTTTAATTTATTAATTTTATTTATATCAATTCTAATTTTTTTGTTTCGTATTTTTTTAGGCTCACGTTGCAAACTGTTTCCGCATCCCAGGGTAAGATGGAAATGAGGTCTATGACTTCGCAATTGGCATTCAACTTTTCTTTCACAAGATCCGCCACTTCTAACAGGACATGAATCTGTGTACCCCATCCTATCAACGTCACAGCATCACCTAACAAGGTACACCAAAAAGATGATTATCAAAAAAGTAAATCAACTCTGGCGGGCAAAATCAATTTTTCAATTTCCAAAAATCTTTTCTGTTTTGTTTTATTTTTTTTTATTTAAAATTTTGTTTTATTTTTTTTTCAACTGGACTATTGTTAAGATTTATATTACCTTCTCTAATAATCTGTGCTTTTCCTATAGGTATCTTGTAGTACTCCAAAGGCACTTGGTCGATAGCTGACCTGTAGAGGCACTTGGGTTCAAATATTATACAAGGATCTTCTTCGTCCACACAACTCAAGAGTAAACCCTTGGCTTGGATTGGTCCTCGAGGAATAACTATCTAAGATATTCGAACGTAAGGATCTTTACTTTTCATATCAATTTTTAAATAACATCATTTATAATTTAGATATTGTCCCGTACCTTGAGTCCAGGGGTGTGTGCAAAATATGCCTCTGGACTTTGGGAATGGTAAAGAGCCCCGTGACCGACTGCTCCGCAAGGTGCTCGAATGGTCAGTTTGCCACAATCAAACATTCCTCCACTTCGGTAACGAAATTTCGCAGCTTCATTTACCAGCTATGAAATACAAATTTCGTGTTTTTTTAACCTGTTTTATTTAATTGCAATTACAATATATTTTTGCAATTTTATTTGTTTTATAATAAAAGCAGAACGATAGTATTGAAAGACTTAGGAAAATTCAAAGTGGTGCTTTTTTTGTAAAACACGACTCGTTCAAACAAATATTTTGTTTCATTTTAAGTAAACTTATATTTATTAATTATATTTTTATTTAATCAAATTGCACAATCGATAAAAAATGTGTCGTCACTCGCAAAAGATCAGTTAGCGCGTGAATCTAAGAAAAATAAAGAAAAATATTATTTGACATTGAATTCATCAACAATATAACAACAATGTCAATGGTGTTTACCAAGAATTATTATTTTTTTATTTGTTTATAAATATCGTGAAACTTATTTTGCGCAAACTGTGTCATTCGACAATCGGACCTAAATCAAATTACGTCGATTGGCGCTAGACGGTGGTGCCAACGGACGCGCAGCTCGTCTGTCGGTCCGTCCAAGATGGCGTCAGTAGCAATTCCGCGCGGCAAGAGTGGGAGCGGTAAACGGGAGATGTTCGTTTCTAAACCGAAAACGAAATGTTTCTTGAATAAACTCAATCAAGTCAGTAACAAATAATAACGACAACAAAAATAATGCCAAGGTCAAAATAATATTTGTTTTGTTGTTGGTTGAGAAATTTGATATTGTTCAGAAAATGTAATTTGATATTTATTTGGTTTGTTTATAGTAGCGGCGTTATTTTGATTTTCTGCGAATTCGCACTAACTAGTAAATTGCACCAAAATAATGTTTGACATTGTTTTGAACTTGACTCGCGTTTCCAACAATCGTGGGTTCTCGGAATTCGACATAAACCGTGTCGCGGCGCGTCAATCAAGATGGCGGCACTTACAAGCTAGAGCTTTTTCCGCCAACCGCAAAACCGTGATATTTTACCGGCCAAAAATGAAGTTCAAACGCGCTAATTGAACTAGCAACCTTTTATCAATGTGCATTATGTCAAATAAATCTGTGATAGTCACAATGGTGAATAAAAAACAAAATAATGTAAAGTGAAGTGCAATAACATTGTCAATGAGGCGGCATTTTTGATAACAGCGAAAGGAGTCCAGGGTCAGATCCGTGAGATGACAACTTGGCAGATGTATCCTGACAACATTGGCAGCGAATTCAGGATGACCTTGATGAGCAGCTGAAGGTGACCTTAAGATGCATCGTGGGAAAACAGATCGCAACGGGGGAATCATCAAAAAAGGTTTGTTAAAATTGCGCCGATCTGCATCGTTTGGATCGCCGAACCGAGTGAGTTTTACAAAAAAAGGCTTCTTTCAGTTTTTTATTTTGAATTTTGAAATTTGATTTAAGGTTAGGGCCGCATTTTGCAATATAAATATAACTTGGTCTTTGCCGGTAAAATCGTTGCACATTCTTACCGGCAAAGTTCTAGCGGACTTGATATTTAACAAAAAAATTTTAAATAAAATGAAACAAAGCCGTCAGGTGAATAAAAAAAGATAATTTCATATTTTAATAACATACTTGATCGAAAGCTGGGAAAATGTAGTCTGCAAATTGTATCTCTGCGATGGCATTGACGCCCAAGTTCGCAAGCCCAATGCCAAACCCGGCGATCCCTTGTTCGCAAAGGGGTGTATTGAACACCCGGCCCTTTCCAAATTTCTCTTGCAGTCCTATCGTGCAACGAAAAACGCCCCCGAACGCTACGTCCTCGCCAAAAATGACTATTGCAGATGACAAACAAAACTTGTGAAAAATTTTGTTACCTCTATTTATTTATTTATTTTTTTTAAATTAATCTACAACTATCATTTCATAAATACACCCGACTTTTTTCATTCAATCATTGCCCTCTGATCAACAATAGTGAATAAATAATATTATTTATAGCGTATATATTGTATAATACACTATTTATGTGATCTCTTAGAATAACGGATAAGATAAGCATTGCTGCTATTGTGAAACGTGTAAATTCGTGCCTCTTATCACATTTCCACGCGAGGATAGCTTTTCGTATATCTGAAACCAGTTGCTTGTTTTTTCACTCAAAATAATTAATTGTTTTCTGAACAACAATTTTATCCCCTGTTTAAAATGCATCTTTACTTTTGATTGGAAATAGTCACCTGTGTTCTCGTCTTTCTCCATAGACAAGCGCAGACCATCGTTGATTGCTTGGAACATATTCATCTCTTTAACGTCACCTAAAAAGTTTGTTTGTTTGCAAAAAGTTAATCTCAAAAATCTTAAAAAAAAAGAGGAGGAAAAAATTAAAAATAAAACATCTTGAAATTAAATGTGAAAAAGTTGCACAGATTGACATATTAGTCGATGAGTTGGAGCTCGTTACCACTTCTCTTGGTCACATTGTCGGCGAAGTAAGTAAAGTGAGCCTTTCGGATGGTTTGTTTACGTGCCGCGGACACGAGACGCGACAGCAGGCGCGGAGCCAACGCTTCGAGGGCCATATTTGTTCTCAACTGTCGTCCGAACACATGAAAAGGCCCGAACGTTAAGCTACAGTTGAAGCTGATAACGGGTCAATAGTCGACCAACGAGTGAACATACCGCGGTAGGACTCATTTACACACAATCCGCGCCCACTCTACGAATCGTCAAACTCGTGACCTTGTTATTATCATGCTCGCCGCTTCAAATGACTATGTATTTTCATTTCATGGTTTCTTCCTCTTTGCTCCGCTTTGCTCTCGTTGTGTGTTATACCTAACCTGTTAAGTTGCAAAACAGATTTAAATTTGAATCGCGCGCCAATCTTAAGGTGATGTAAAAAGTTTGTTTTTTTTTTTTATAAAAATGAGTCAAGGTCAGGGGGTCACAACAACAATTGCTTTCGTGAAATGAAGTATCTCAGGCGAGATTCTTACTTGCAAATTCAAGAATCGAGACTGAAATATTTTAATTTATGAAAACAATTGTATGACACTTTGACCTTGACTTATTGGTGTAAACAAACCAGCTTTTCATTTAATCATACAAACAAAAATCAGTATATATACGTCTGTTTGTAATTCTCAATAATTTGCGCATTAGTAGCGAAATAAAAAAACTAGTTTGTTTACAAAAACAAATCAAGGTCATAGGGTTACAACAACAATTGTTCTTCTTCAATGAAACATCTCAAGCGATTTCTTGAAAGTTGAAGAATTGACTGATGTATTTTATTTTGTGGAAACAAAAGTATGACCCCTGACCTTAAATTGTTTATGTAAACAAACCAACTTGTCATTTCACCTCAAATGAGCAGATTATTTAGAAATTTAAAATGGTGTATTTATAGTGATTTCTTTTATGGTTATGTGAAATATTTTGTTTACAAAAACAAAAAAGGTCAGGAGGTCATATTTAAATACAAACCAGTCTTTTCTATTACCTATATATATTTGTTTTACAATTTTTTTTCTTGTTTTGTTTTTCATTTGTTTTTCAATTTTACATTTGTTATTCATGAAAATATTATCTTCTCAATTTATTATAACTATGCGAATTATTAAATGAAACTATCAATGTTTTTATGATTTTTTTTAAAATTTTATTTATTTTAAAATGTTTGCCGAGTAAAAAGAAATTAGTTGATGAAATCAGGGAATATTTGGAACACAATTATAATTCGGAATCAGCTTTATGCAAATCTCATGCAATTGTGTTCAAACGACTTATGCTAATTAGTCGCTGCATTTGATGCTTAGGTACACTCTTTGATAGCAACACAAAATTTTGAATAAAAGATGAAATCCTTTCTTTTTTTTTATTAAAAGACGAGCTCCTCGCATAATTGATTATAATTTTTATTCAAATTTTCTTTTTTTCATAACTCGTTGAGATAAAAATAGTACAAGATACGAAAAAATGCAACCAGGACAAGATAACGCAATCGAACACGATTAACGATAATGAAATGAGAGTTTTCGGTTTATTTTTCTTTTGTTCATTTTTAATTGTAATTCTTCTCTTTTATTCTCATCCCTTTTTTCATATTTTTTTTCTTTTTATTATTCTTCGAAGTAATAAAACGTTTAATTACACGTCAATGATGACTGAAGTACAACACACGTCGCGGTGCAAAAGTGCCAAGAATTCAGTGCTACACTCAATATTCTTTCTTACGACTGAAATCGTGTTTAATAATCTTCCACTACAGTAAGCTCTTCGTAAAACGTAGTAACATCGTAGTTTACATTAGTTTACAATGGTTCACGCCTCGGTCTCCATCAGAATGACAAAACGTTGGTATCCCCCGGTGTTGGAATCTTCAGCGTACGATTTCACTTTTTTTTTGTTTCATAGAAATATTGTCAATCGCGAGAGTTTCTGTTTACAATGTTTTTTTCTTTGTTTTTTATTTTGGTTCCAATTTTTTTGGTTTTTTTAATACCGCGCACCGATTCCAGCACCCGTCGTTCGTCCCCCACTATATACGCGACCAAAATAAAAATAACCATAATTGCTATTGTTTTCATAATACCAGTTCCAATAATCACCATCATCTATCCGATGCAGACAACATAGAAATAAGAAATGATCGATATTCGGAATAAGCTATTTTTTGTTCATTTCCTTTTTCTCTTTTATTACTTGTTAGGTATCTCTCTTTTTCCCCATCAACTTTCATTCGATATGAAACCGTTCAGCGACTTTTACAATTTTTCATTCATCCCTAAGTCGAATTGCTAACTCCTCAACTAACGTGCTTCTGTTTCCTCTTTTTCTTTTAATTACAACAAGGTTTGGCGTGAACTCGGGCCAAAATGCCAGTTGGAGACTTTTTTTGGACGAGACATCTTGGATTTTTGTTTTTGTTTTTTTTTACTTTTGGACGGCTGTTATTCCCAGTTATTTTCATAATTTGTTTTAATATTTTGTTTGTTTATTTTTATTCTATTGTTTGTTTTCGGTTCAATTTTTAACTCATTCTGCAGGATCTGATCTCCCCTCTACTTTTGGCGCAGACCTAACCGCAAATGTAAAACACGGCCATTGTTAAAATTCCAATCAAAACAAACGAAAACCAACTAAAATACATTCTAGGTTAGTTTTTATTTACGTAACAACAATTTTGGTTACACGGTTGCAAAAGATTTGTTTTTGTTTTTTAACATAACAAACTTTCGCGACAAATCCTGCTCAATGGGTTAAAACGTAATACTGAGATGAAAAATGTGTTTTAAGTTTGCGCCCTCTGTGTGACAGTCCAGAAACATTCCCCGAAAGGCATCTTTGCAGAGCTCACAAGGTCAATGACATTGTCGTCTGAACTTCCGTATCGCCCATTGTTTTTTTCTGTTGGAAACGTAAACAAACGCCGAAATTCAGCCTCTCCTAGGAACATTTATGGTACAAAGCCGAAACTGACGAAAACAAAATAAAAGTCGAAATTTGTCTATTGCGAACACGAAGTTCAGCGGTCGACATTGTCGTGACCCAGCCCTTTACTCTCATGCTCTAATATTTTTTTTTACATTCTTCACGAGCGCATGACGATCCGCACATTTTAATTCAATCTTTATAATAAATATAATCAATGTTTCGCACTCGTATCTTACATCTTCGTTTTATCTTCCCGTATCTTTCATCAGTAACTAATCGATATCTTATTGTCGTATGAACTGTTTTATTACGGTCGGCGTGCCGACAGATGGCGACAGCAAACGTTTGTCGACGGGCCCGCCTGGGGGCGCTGCCATCCGGCCACCCCTGACCGCAACGGATAATTGCGTTTATCACGTTCGAAAGAGTTGCGATGAAACAAACAGGCGCGCCGCTTCCCATGATAAATCGACTTTTCAATATCATCACAGATATTATACACGGCACGTTTCGAGATTTATCATGCGGCTCTCTTCTCGGTCTACGTCGTGGCTTTTTTATTCTCGAACTCTAGAGTTTACGAGTTATACATATTTGCCGTCACTTTTCTTTTTTTTTCTTTTCTTTTTTCGTTTGCTTAAGATTATCCATGTCAATCGTAACTTTGTTAAACTTTTCGGAAGTTGTAAATAATCAAATTTGATACGTAAAAATAAAATTTTGAAATTTCTTTAAAAAGTTTATTTTTAATTTGAAAGTTTAAAGTAGCCGTTTCAGTAGTTTTAAAACGCAAGTTATTTTTTGAAGGTAAATGATTATGGAATAATTATGGAATAAAATAAAGATGAAAATTTATTTAAAAATTTTGAAATGATTTGTCAACATTGAGGACAAATGTTGCTTGAGCATCCGGAAAGAATGGAACGTCGTTACGATTGGTTGAAATCTGGATTTCCGTATAGATCTGTCTTCTTCCTTTTTTGTGTCTTGCCTTGTTTTATTTTTTATTTGTAAAACTTGTATCTGGATTTTCTAGGCACTTCGATGACAAAGAAAATAGAATTCCTCGCAATGTCGTTCATAACGTTGATCGACTCCCAATGTCATTGCGGCGGAGAGACTGCATTCAATCAGCCTCATATTTCTCAGAACCCTATATCAGTTATTTAGTTTCATCGTAACCATTCTTTGTTATTTTGATACGAGGCTGCATCAAATGCAATTCGGCTCAAATAAAATGAAATAAATAATAAATTAAATAAATAAATAAGTTGCAAAAAATGACTGATTAAAAGTATGACGAAATAAGTACAAAATAATTGACTAGAATTTGTTTGTATATGAACCTGTATGATTGCCATCATGCGACTCATTTTTGTGCGATTTTAAAAACTTGTCATTAAAATTCAACTAACAAAAAAGATATAAAACAGAATGTTCATTTTGAAAAGAACGAAAGACAAAACCCAACACACAAATAACAAATCAATGAATTGCACAAAAATTTATTTAAAAAAAATTTCCTGATCATAATAACTTAATAATAAACTTAGAACATATGCGCTATTAAATGTTAAATGTACAATAAATAAGTCACGCTAAATGAAAATAAACAGATACTATTTTTGAATCGAAAGTTTTGAAATGTGCAGTATAAAGTTGTAATCATACAGCGTCATATTTTTTTTGGAGGCTGTTTTTCTTCATTGGACCAAAGAAAAACGTCCGCGCAAGGATAACAATAATAATAAATATAATATTAACAACAAACAAAATTCACACAAATTTGAACATGTGAGCGAGCACGTAATCATTTTACGCAAAATATACGGTCTTTTTTTTTTATAATTCATGTACCGCAATTTCACTTAAACAGTGTCGTCAAACAACTCTTAAAAAAAAGTTGAAATTTTATCAAATAAACAAAATTGTCGGCTTATAAATTAAATTATAATAAGAGACAAGTTTGTTTTTGTTTTTTTATTTTTCAAAGCGTGTGATTTGACGACACTGCAAAGTTACACCCCTTCGGCATCGCATCAACGGTCGCTTAAGTTAGAATAATCATAGGTTCCGAGTACTTGATAGCATCGCATATAAAAACACACGTATACACACTGCGGGAGGTATAATAAATCTTGTATCTGTTCAACAGCGATTTTTGCTTTGTTTCATGCCAAAAAACAGAGAATGTAGAACAACGCTCGTGGGAAACGGAAAAAAATTAAAAAATTGTTTCACACGCGCGCGCAAACCTTTTTTTTTTTTTTTTGTTACACGAATAAAATTTGTAATTGTGAAAAATCGTAGCGTTGGAAATTTTGTTTCAATGACTCGTTACAGAACGCAATGTTTTGCGAAGACGATTTTTCTGCTCGTTAACCGAAGGGTAGCACTATATTGTAATAATTGTAATTTTTTGTTGTCTTTACTTATACAATATATTATTAACCTTTGTTTTTTTTCTTTATATATGAATAATTTACAAGCACATATACATATCTTTATATATGTATACATTAACCTTCGCGTAAACTTAAACGTTATTTTTTTTTATTTCTCTTCTCTCTCTCACGCAACGTTCCACTTTTTTTTTTAGATTCACACTGTCCCAAACTAAGCGTCCCTAATTTTTTGTTCAATTTCTTTTTTTTTTTTTCTTCAATCTTCAATTATAACAAAAACATCTGTCGCAGCAGTGCAAACAATTTGTTTTCCCCCTCCCTCTCCACCAATCGGGATTATCAGTTTATAACTACTCAGAATAATTGTAATTGTAGTGATAGAAATAATCGCGTATTTATAATAATATAATAACCTCTTGTCGACTATTCTTTGTATTTACAAGTTTATGATACAAGTTACGGGATCGCGAAAAAAGTGCGGTGCTTCGAGCCACAATTGCGTCTCGCGTGTACGATTTTTTTTTCTCTCGTCGCGGCGCTGACACGGCCCGCGCTTTTCGGTATAAAATGTATACTCAAAATAATTGCGACCGGCGTCAGGGCCCGGACGAGGAAAGCAGAAAGATAGAAACAAGGACGGGTCGTGTGGTAAGCACAGCGCTCATTTCGGCAGCATCGAATATTACAATAATATATGTTCATTTTGTACTATATATGATCTTAAAATGCATCGATCCAGATTGCATTTCGGTTCACGACTGTCATCTTTTGTATTTCAACAACAAACGTCGAGTGTGTTTTTCTTCCCCCCAAAAAGACTTCGGCTCGTCACTATTACTGTCTCTTTATTTTTATTTATTTATTTATTAATTTAATTAATTTCTTTTCTTCTTTTTTTTTTTTTTTTTGGTATCCGTTTGGTATTCAGCGCCAATGACTATAGATACACCGAGAGAGCGCAGCCCACAAAAAAAGACCAGCCCCATGGAAATTCAGATTTCGTGTATTTATAGTCATCGAAGTGTAACAACTCTGAAAAGGGTCGCGCATTACAAATTTATTGATTGATATGGAGTACACTGATTGCCCGAAAACGTTGTCTGTCGAACAGGCTATGGTTTTTCAAGAAAGTCGGCAAAACATTTGTTGCACAGCACCATTCGAATTAGCCCGAAAACGCCACCGGGACGTCCCTCTTTCGCGAATTACAAAATATATATTTATATATATTTCACGTTTTTGTTTTGTTTATCCCCCCTCCCCTATATTACCACCTATTTTCATTTTGTTGTTTCATTCAAATGTTGTTTAGTTTAAATTTAATTCTTGAAAAATGCATAACCGTTCCCCCTCTCGCTCAGCTCAATTCAACATCGTCGTTTCACAATTAAACCGTTGGTTTCGTTTTGTTATAATCAAAAACAGCAGGGTAAAAAAAAGAGGAAATAAATAAAAGAAAAAAAAAAAGAAAAAAAGAAAAAACTAGTGTCCAACGGGCGCTCGTAACGCTTGTTGTTCGACACTCGCGTAACAGTAGCTCTCTCCAGTAACATATTAAAAGTTTCCGTATGTACAATAGCACAATGCAACGCGTCTCGCAGCATTTAGCGCAGCTTCAGTCTCTTTCACTCGCGGATACGTTTTCATAGTATACGTAACATATTATTGTTTACAATGCATCTCTCGCTTTTTGCACACACGCACACACACATACACTTGCTCACACAATCGTACCCGCCCAAGACGGTACCCGAGTCATATCACTGATGGCGTCCGTACACAAAATATCACTGCGAGTCCTTAACAACTAAATTTTTGTCCCTCAAATGTTTATCTTCATTAGCAGGTATTGACCAACGAGGAAGCGACGAGTGGGCATCTGGGCGCTTGGTCCCGCGCGGAGCAGAAGAGTTTTACAAATCGTATCCACGCTCTTATAACTTGACTAGATCTCTCTCTCTCTTATTTTTCTTTCTTTTTGTTCCCTGATCCACGGCGACTAGAATTCGACTCCTATCGTTATAACACATATGGCACTACTTTTTATCTCGCTCAACAATTTGTCAGCTTCTCGCGTGCTCCAGCTTGAGGAGCAACCTAAGACGCGTCGACAAAATAAATAAATTATTAATTAAACAATTCGACTAGAGTTTCATTTGGGGGTTCTCCAAGATGAAGCCGGGCCTGGCAGAACAAGAAAAAAAAACAGTCCGGCCAGAGGTCTCGGCCTGATCGTGGGGCTTGACTAGCGCGTGCGCGTTGTTTTACGAAAACGACCCGCATGCTCTATCGAGGCATATCGTTTGATTTGTTTTTAAGAGGCTTTACGACTTCGTTTTTTATCTTTCCTTTCTTTCGTTTCCGTACAATTGATAATATATTGTAGGCGTCGAACAAGAAAATAAAGTACAAATAATTAAAATACAATTAACAATTTTCTTCTGCTCCGCTCTGTGGGTTTTGGACTGTGCTGATCGGGACACAGTTTTTCGCGCAGCCCAAGAATAACGATTTACGAGAATGGCAAATCTTCTTCGGGTGACTCGTCGTGGTACTCCTCGTGGTCAGACGTGTGTCACAAAACGTCGGCCGCCTGGCGTGGACTGATGCCGATCGTCGGCGACAGCTGACCTTCGTCTAACGCCACCGCCTTTGGGTCCTCGTCCTTCCACTTGTCCATCGAACGCCGCCTCGCGTTCATGAAGAAGTTGCCCACCGTCGTTGGCTCGAGCCCCAACTGTCGAGCGATCGTTACCTGCATCTCTTTCGACGGCCTTTTGGTTTCCTGCAAATTCATCAGTATTTTTAATATCATCCTTTTCAAGTTGTTCCATTTTTAAATGATCTTTTTTTAAATTTCTTCATTCATTATTTTAAATATTTTGTACCACTTTCAAGGGGCAGGTTAGGGTAAGTGTGACAAGTCAGGGTAAATATGACACTTGAACAAAAGTTGCTAAACAATTTAAATAAACCAAGTTAAAAAATATTCTGAGATTTGTTCTGAGATCAATGTGTGAATCCAATTTTGATAGTGTTACACATTACCCCGCGTGTCACAATTACCCTTGATAAAACGTGATTAGAAAAAAATGAAAAAAAAAATTGACTTTTCATCATAGGACTTGGCGGGAAAAATTGTATGTTTTTTTTTTATTTTGAAGTTCGGGTAAAAGGGATGGAGACAAAAATCGCGGAGCTTGCAGGGTGAGATCAAAGTAAAAGTGAATTCGTCGGATGAAACGGCAACGGATAATCAGAAATGCTGTTGTGTACGTGAAGAACGGCTTACGAAATTATTCAAGATGGATCGATAGTTGGTCGTTGAGTTGACGCGCGACAGGATTCAACTATCTACGAATGTGCACGCGAATGCGCAGCCATGGGGCATTACCTCCGATCACGGAACCACGCCGAGATTCATTGATTCGTTACTAAATATTTGCATTCGTACGGATAAACATTCGGAATGGAAACGAAGACGCGTCGAAGCATTTCGTTTTTTTTTTCTTTTTTTGTTTCGTTTTTTTTTTGTACGAATTAGTCGTTGCTTATGCACCGCCATGATAAAAAAAATCACCGATCCTGCATATGCAGTTTTGTACTTCTGTTTCCGTATAACTATTGTGTAAAACTTTTTTAGCTTGACAATAGATTTTTTTTTTCATTTTTCGACATTCAAGCGCGGATAAGGGATCCAAACATAAAGTTTACGCCAGGTACAATTTTTTCGTTTCAAACTTTTTGGCGTTTACAATATATACGATTCGCGAGAGATTTGCTGTTACAAATAATTTCGAAGTGGAAAATTTTAATGCTATGCGATAAGAGAGCTCTCGCAGTTGAAGGTATTTCGAATTTTCTGCATCTCGTGTTTTTTTTTTTGTTCGTTACAAATATTTGAGATGAGCATTTTGTCTTTGATTTGTATTACAAATTTTTGTCACTCCAAGTAACGAATTTTGTAGTGCGGAAAAGATTGTTTGAAAAAAAAAAAAAATATTCTGACAAACAAGCAATTTTATTCAAAAAAAATCATAACTATTTCACTTACCGAGTAAGGTTGAGTAAATTAATAAAAAATGTTAACTAAGTTGACAGTTAACTTTAAATGAAAATAAACTGAAAATTTAGTTAAAAGTTGAACGATAAGTGAATCAAAAAAGAAACTAGGTTTCAATTAAAATTTGATACTTTTTTCCAATCAACAGTTAAAAGTTAATTTTTTAATTATCGAATTTCATTTA
>JAPYZS010001262.1:0-66198 GCA_030522925.1 Trissolcus japonicus | reverse complement strand
TAATCAACACGACACAAATCTTTGATGTTTAAAGTTTTGAGCGTTCCATTCAAAGTTAGTTTTCTTTGAAAAATGCAGATATTTTTATGACTTCAATGACTGATTTAACTTAGTTACAATCTGTTAAATTTGATCCATCATTCAAAAATATTTTATTAAGTAATATTTTATGTAAAAAATAAAATCACAATTACCCCATATCATTTGCAAAGTACGGGATAACTGTAACGCTATAGTATCTGAAATGGGCTATTTTTATGAATATGCCATATATCAGTTTATTTACACCTACGTGACAGAATTTTGAAAGTTATAATAAATTATTACATCAAAATTAATAAATATAGTTTAGCATAGTTTTTGCGATTAATATTTTATAATTTTTAATACATTATAAATCACAATTACCCCACATAATGTCACAATTTACCCTGGTCTACGGGGTAATTGTGACAATTTAGATAAATTATGAAACTAATTTTTATTTTTTTCCGCATAATAATTTTTCAATTTCCACCGTCATTTTCTCATTTAATAGGGTTCGATTAACTTATTAAAAATACGCAGGCCAAAATATTCTTATTTACAATGCAACCAGAATACATATTTTTTTACAGTATACTGAAATCTTGTTCATTCAAACGAGTTAGGTGTCGTTCGGTATATGTTCCATTCTAGTGTCCGTTCCGTATTGACAAAATCGTTAAAAAACTTTTATAGCATCATATAAAAACGTGGACCAAAAGTGCACACAAAAACCAATAAAATGAAAATAAAATAGATAATATATATTAAAACCACTAAGAAATATGCATTTTCAGATAAATACTATGAAACTCCTATAAAAATTTGGAAAAACTTGGACAAAAACCACATAGATACTTATAGATAACAGAAATCCTTTTATTCTCGGTTTTATTAGAATCTCTAATAGACTTTTTTTAACAGCAATACCTTTATTGAATAATTATAATTAACTATTCAGTTTTCAGTTTTTTAGGTTTTGGTGTTAATGGAAGCCCTGTTGAAAAAAAATCTGACAAAAAATTATCGATTTTTCTAGATCGAAACCGCATAGAAAGCATCAATAAAATAATAATTAATTAGAATTACTCGTCATCGAAATTAAAAAAATAATTAAGAAGGCATTTTGAGATGAATACCAAATTAATGTCATACTTAAATACAAAATGTTGGAAATTTTTTTATTTTTTGACATTTTAAATTTTGAACCTTAAAATTTTTAACGTAAAAAAGTGTCAAAATAGCATTATAATAATTAAGATATGTTGGAAAATAAAGTTATTTAGATTAGGTAAAATTAAAGTCGAACGTTCTTATTATTTATCATTAAAACTATACGAATGTAATCAAAAATGAATTTTGAAACATGATTTCGAATACCCATATGACGCGCATACGATATATCACTGCAAAATTAATAAACTATAATGCACTTTGCAAAAAATTGAATGTTGCAATTTTAGTTAAATCAATACACATAATAAATTCATCCACGTACAAAATACTGTCGCTCGATAAGAGCGCATCTACGTGAATATTAATGCGAAAAGAGATCATTTCCATAATATGACAAAGGATTGATTTTAGCAATACGAATTTTTTGTTAAATCAAAATATTTCCACGTTCCTTCTAACGGAAAGTTGACATTCCATTTTTCCTTCTTAAATTTAAGAAACTGACACGAGACTACACGCTCAGTTCAATGAAATAAAACGAGGAATAAAGTTAAACTGAAGAAAATATAATTTATTATTCATCAAGTTAAACATAGAAAAATAATACAATTATAAATAAATTATAATAAACTCTGATATATATTATATATATTTTCTTAAACAGGTTTTGATCAACTTATATTTTCACGACTTATAAATTTGGAACTAAACAAAAATTTTATTTTTCAGACAAAAACTTAAATTTTTTAAATCAAAACACAGTTACGTTGGAAAAGCGAATATATAATGCGCGTTAAGACGAAAAAAAAGCCAAATTAACTGTTTCACTTTTTTTTGTCCGATGCATATCAATTGGTCGAATGTAGCGTAGCCGGGTGCGCACTCTCTTTATTAATGAAATGAATAAACAGTCACTGTTTAAAAATCACGACAGCCTTTCGCGAGTTATAACTTGAAATAGATAATGTATATTGTTCTGTTCGGAGCAACCGTGATATTTTCAGACAATAATTCAAACAATGCCATTTTTTTGTTGTACCACGGATCCATACTTTCTAAAACTGTGTCTGCTCTCTTATCATAGTGTATTTATGTGCGAGTTCGTTTATAAATAAGACGAGAGCGTATTGTTTAGTTTGTACAAAAATTTAATTCCATCTATAGTTCCAGATCAGCAACGCCACTCATTCTCAGAGCATTTTTCATTTCATCTTTCACCGTGAAAACAATCGCTTGTGCAATGAACATGCTCGGAAAAAAAACAGGTATGCATAAGTTTCTAATGATAATAAAACCATACTTTATAGAAAAAAAAAAAAAAAAAATTAGTCTTCAGAATGACAAAAATTTTGAATGTAACATCTTACACGGCAAAAAAACTTGTGATAATGATTCTCAAATTGTTTTGAATTTTTCTGTTTCAAAAGCTGTTTCATAAAGCAGTGATAAAATGACA
Source organism: Trissolcus japonicus (assembly GCA_030522925.1). Lineage (NCBI taxonomy): Eukaryota > Metazoa > Arthropoda > Insecta > Hymenoptera > Scelionidae > Trissolcus > Trissolcus japonicus. The sequence goes on along the minus strand of JAPYZS010001262.1, from coordinate 63,542 downwards.
ATTCGATAGAAATGATCAAACTGGTTGGTAAAAATTCTACCTAATTTTATAATTTAAAAAAAATATTTTGCAACGTCGCAAGTTCTTCTATTTATATATTTTTTTTTAGTTTTAATCGTATAAGAAGGCCTATGAATTGCATTTAAAAACCTAACCTAAAAGTTTGTTTGTATCGCTTGCGCGCTGGTATACACCGCACATTTTTATCAAAAACACCTGAGTAAAATTTCTAAAACTCTAAATACTTTTTATTGAACACTCAAATACACATTATAAAACTCTAAATAATTTTTATCGCGTGTTGTTTAATATAAAAAACGAATTCAATAAAAACCAACAGAGTAGGCATTTTATCACTGCTTTATGATACAGTGTGGTAAAAATGCACAAAAATTTGTGAATTATTATTATACAAGTTTTGTTGCCGTGTAATGATCAGTCGAATTTATATTATCGCTTTTGTATCGAAATGAAAAAGAATTTAATCTAAGCTTATTAGAATTAATTGTCGTGGATAAAATTTGCGCGCACAAAGTCATAAAATTAATGTATCGCACATAAGGGACACGACTGTGTGGGTTTATGGGACAATTGAAGGCCAAACCTTGACCCTGGTCGTGACGTCGAGGAACTGGGTCACAACCTGCGCTCTCCCCATCAAATGCTTCATTGTCTGGATTCTGTCAAGGAATGCAGACGATGAGAAAATCTGTTCCATTTTATTCCCACCTCTGACAAAAATATTAACCTGGCGTTGATCTTGGCGATATATAGAACTTTCTTTATCAATTGAATAACACGGGGGAGAAAATAGGAACGTTTCGACATTTTTGCAATCATTAATTTTTGTTTTGGTAGCAACGTGATGAATGTTTAATTTTTTTCAACAACTGAATATTATTTAATTATTTATTATTGCTTTATTTTTATTTTAGTTGGAACGATGAAAAAGTTGGAATGATGAAAAATTTTGGGTCGAGACGTCTCGAAACAATGCAAAACTGGATGTTCCTGCAGCAGAATTGGCGAGCGAATTACAACGAACGAAAACCAAAGTAGGGTGAAAATGACGCGTGCCTAATGACAATTTCCATTTATAAACGATTTTAGTGAAAGCAGTGTCACAGTATTTGGCTCCGCTCGACGCGATTAATAATGTTTTCATGAATTTGCTTAATTCAAGCATATAAACTAGTTGAAAACGTCCTCTTTATAATCATCCGGCACAAATCCGATCTTCGTTCGTCTGATGTTTGCATCCAAAGGAAGTCGCATATATTTGCGTACCGAAAGTGATAGATTAATGCAATTATGCATTAGATGCTCAATGGGTAACATGCATCTACCATTTTTTGTAGAATAAATTTCATTAAACTTTAGAAATGAGACAAATTTATGGCACTTTGAAACGTGACCAAAATGAAGTCATTTTTGTTTATCTGTTTTAATTAATGCTGAAATTTAGAGTCAAATTATTTCTCATTAAAGAACGCATAATTAAAAATAATTAAAAATTATTTATGTGAAAATCAATTAGCATCAATTTTCTTTTGTCATTTTTAGTATTTGTAAAACTTTTCTATTTTTTTTTTTTTTTTTTTCATTTTATTTTTTTTATTTCCTAGTTTTTCTTTTACAAATCTGAAAGTTTGAATTTCAGCCACAATCAGTGCACAAAATTATGTTTCAGAAAAAACGTTTTATAGTTACTTTATGAATACCTTTTTTAGTTTTAGTAAAAATTATTGTTTAATAAAAAATTCTCTCAAATGATTAAAAACGTAGTTCTCATATGAATTTGTACAACGATCCAAATGTATCGGTTTAATGTTATAATTTGTAATGTTTAATCTCGTAGAAATAAGATTTCTTTGACGAATGAATTTGAATTCCATTGAAAAAATTGTTATTCGCAATATATCCTTTTATCAGGATAATTACGTTGCGCAATTGCTGATAAACACAGATAAATAATTTTATCCGTAATTAACTGGAGTTTTTAAAACGATGCAATAATATAGTAAACCGTGGCTAAAACAAACAAAAAAAATTGCATAAAAATGTTGCATTATAAACAAAATCTAATTTAAAAAAAAAATAATAATTTTTTAAAATTTTTTCGCAAATTCAATTTTGGCTATGACACTAGAAATTGCGTATAATTTATGAGTAGAAAGCACTAAATCAATACAATCTTTTTTTTTCATCTTTGTATAAGTAAGGATAGGTGTATATTCTCACGCCATTCATATCTACAAAGTTGTAGCAGACTTGTGTCGCTAATGTCGGGTCAATTAAGCTGATCATAATAATCGCGCGAAACACGGCTAAGCATATATGGGTCACGCGTACAAATTAAACTCAAGACGAGAGCGCGTCTTGTTTCTCACGAATGTTGCATTAGCATTCGTGCATGCAATTTTGATCCAGGAGATTGCGCGAGTTGATTATTTAATTTATCAGTTACCAATAATGACGACTGAATTTTACTATCTATCACGGTCAGTTTCGAGGTACAAACTCAGTTTCTTTTGGGCGGGATCATTAACTTGTGGGTGAAGGCATTCGTGCTTTCGTGACTCGACAAAAAGTCACTGCCGGCTTTCACCAAAGCCACTTAACCCGGTCCAGTAACATCCATATGACCGTGACATCTTGTCGATAACCGCGAAACAACGCACCTCTCATGACAGTTCGCCGATTGTCATTAACTTCACTATTATTCACTTCATAAGAAGTCAAACTCGAAGAGACGTCACGTCTTCTGTCTCTACAAAATAAGACGGGCTCTTAGGAGCGACTTCATTTATTGAACCTCAAGGAAACAAAATACAAAATAAAATTGAAAGTAAAAATGAATAAAACTTTAAGTGAAAAAACAAACGGAAAAACCTGACCTTTTACATGAAGTGCCTCATAGCTCCACCAAAACCTGCGAGGACCCACAAAACGTTGCCCTCATACGTGTTTCTCAAAAATACAAAAAACTATACTAACGATCGGTTACATCTATCAGTCCAGAGGCAAAAAGAAGGAAATTAGTCTACTTTTTAAAATTTATAGTCGCGCCCCTCTCTCGCGACTCCGGCTAGAGGACCAAAAGGTGTCGTCGGTTCCACGGAGAGGTTCAATTTTAAAGGTATACAATTAGAGTCACTAGCCCCTCTTTGAGTAAATACAAATCATATAACAAAAAAAAAACAAAAAGCTTCTTTGAAATTTCTAATATGAAAGAAGAAATAAAAGTTTATAAAAAAAAAAAAAAAAAACAGAACGAGATTTCCGGAAGCAAAGCTCCACTCCTGATGACCTTGGAGTCCTTGGGTGTTCCTGACTGAAAGATATATGGTTGGAGATGTCCCTCGTTAAAGTCTTATCTGTTGAATTATCTATGATCCCTTTGCAGCTAAAAGTAAACAGGTTCATATAATAATGTGTAGTCAAATAAAAATTTCACAAAAGTTATACTGAAAATAGTTTACGTATTTGTTGTTGGTAATTGTCAAAAACGAAAATATTTCAAAAGATGAAGATATTCAAAATATTTCAAGTTTCAAACAAAATTAATAAATTACAAGTTAAAGAAAACTCGATCGTACAGTATACAAAGAAAAATAAAAATTATTTTTCGTGATGAACAACAATGGCGAAAGCAATAATATATAGTGATTTTATTGAAATTTTACATTTTATGTTTTTATTAACAGTTTCAAGAGATTTGTTTAGATGCAGTTTGTTTTCTGTTTATATTTTTTTCCTTTCTTTCATTTGTTTATATCTTCAGTTTTATCTGTTTACATTTTTAAAATTGTTTACATTTTTTATTTCGTATGTTTCCATTTATTAATTTATTTGTTTACATTTTTTATTTCGTTTATTTATATTTTTTATTTCGTTTGCTTACAATTTCTATTTCGTTTGCTTACATTCATTATTTAGTTTGTTTACATTTATTATTTCGAATTGTTTACATTCGTTTTAAAATTGATTGTTTGTTTAGATAAAACATGATGTTGATGGAGGTAAACACGTATTAGAAGAGGGCGAAATACATCAAATAATCAAGGAAGTAATTGATGACGTGGTCATAAACAGTGTGACCGACAGCAAATCGAAAATATTCTTAATGTCCTTTCGATATTGGAAGATGCATCTGAAACGTTGAAAAACGCTGTTGACAATAAATAAGTCAAAGACGTTTGGAAATTTATCTACACAACAACAAGGGGCAAGAATAATAGAAAAACCACATACGAAAATGAAGTCATTAAAATAAAGAAGTCGCTGGGCTAAACATTGTCCAAATCAAGTTTTTTAAGAAGAAAATTTTCAGCCAGGTGAATGTTAATGCTGTAAAAAATAGATTCAAAAATATGCAACAATGGTGGTACAAGAAAATTGGATAATGTCACAAAACATCGCGGAATCTTGAAGAAAATGCATAAAAAATTGTATTAACTCTAAATTGAATGAATAAAATTTGTCTTCATGATTTTATTTGTTGGTTCATCCTTAATATTAACATTGAATTGTAGAAAATAAATAAGGTTAAATAGAATATCACTGTGTTAAAGAATATTAATGTTTTTAATAATTTATTAGAATTTTTACATTCAATCATCAAACTACTAAGGGTTTTTGATATACGATAATATCCAAACTAAGAGAAATACTTTTATACATGTATATACATTATAAATAAATTTGTTAACATTCGTAGTAAATCGATTCAATTCAATTCTAAAAAGTTTTTAGATGAAAAACAAGCGTAGATAAAATTGAGATAAAATGGAAAACAAATCATTAATTTCATTTCAGCCGTAATACAAAAATGGTATTAATTATCAAATTTATGATACGCATATTGTAGAATGTAAACATATATTCTAAGTTTTGTACTAATCTATATTGCAAATTTAACGATCTAGTTTTTTTTCATACAAAATTTATAAATGGAACACGCAAAAACGGTATTACATTTACATAATTATACCTGCATACATTAAAAAATGTAGATGTAATATTTATCATTATTCCCACAAATTTTTTTATAAACATTTATTGAGGTGGTTACACAAATTTTATAAATATTATTACAATAATTAATCGTTCTATAGGGGTAAAAATAATCAGCCTTCAGAAACACTTCAAAGAGAAAAATAATTTTTTTCAAACATTTGTTTTTTACTTCACTGCAAAAAATATAATTCGAAAATAAGTTTCAATTCAAATTAAAGTCTCTAAAGAACGAGAAATATGATAAAAATTACTTTAAATGTCATAATTTTTAAAATAATTTTTCGACATAGACAAACTGATTATTTTTAAGATAAAACCCTTTAAAAACAATGAAAATGTTTGGTTATAGAAAACGATTGTTCTAAAAATATTGATTTTTTATAAACATAAAAAAATTAAATCGGAGAAATTCGCTGTTAGCTTTATGAGTAAAATAATTGCATTTCTCGGATTCAAAATTTTTAATCTAAAAAGTACCTTCGAATTAATTGTAAAAATTCATGTAACAATCTCACTCGCATTTTTCTTTACCAGTGTAAATGTGCGCTTGCATTTCACGGATAAATGAGAAACAATAATTCGGAGACAGTGTCAATAGCGCAATAACTAATTTTATAGTATAAATAAATGAGAACTTTGTTCTTCTCATTGCCATATATACGATTTGACACATATTCTTAATTATGATCACGTTTCCTGGAACAATCACAAAATGATTTTTCCATAAATAAATAATAAAGTACAATTTATCCTCTTGATTGTAGAGTTATTTCTTGTTTAAAAAATGCTATCATTTCACACGGGATCGCTCGTACGAAATTTTTCAGTCACTTGATAAACAAAACATTTGAAAAAACATTTCTTTCTTCTACCAGTCTTTTAGTTGCGTTTGTTGGACTCGAATATTTCTAACAAAACACATTTCTTTTCATCCCAACATTTTTTACCTGCACCAAAAAATCAATTTCATTAGAAACTCAATTTATCCAATCTAAGAACCAATTCAAATAAATAATTTCGTTTGTTAGCTACACTCGTAAGGTGCATTTGCATTTTTTGGTCGATATTTGATGAAACAAATCCTCAAACGAAAGACTTAATTAATCCAATTGATTAATTTCAAGAACATGAATATTCTTCCAAGTTCATGATGTGGAATTTGGCTTTCTTGGTAGTTTTTGTTCTTTTTCAATTTTAATTAGAATGGCAAAATCTGGTTGATCCAATCGCGAAATTCTGAAATTCTCGTGTAAACTCCTGGTTGATTCGGAGCAGCGCATCCTATGCCCCAACTGATGATACCGGCAAGGACCCACCTCTTGTCACGAGGTCTCTGAATTACCATGGGACCGCCACTATCTCCCTGAAAATTTCAACTTGAATTAATAAAACAGCAATAAACAAAATTTTACCCATGAAATTTACCAAACATATAATCAAGTACATAACAACAATCAAAATAGTAAATTATATATTCAACAAACTTATACCTTTTTTAACATTTTGAAAATATGTCTAATCTAAGTCTGAAAATTCAACTTAAACAATGTCTGTCAAATATAATGAAAAATTGAAATTAAAAATGAAACAGGTGTTTTTATAGACTTAAACTAAAGATTATATTTTGTTACAAAAAAGGGTTCATGTCAAATTACATACTTCGCACGAGTCATGTCCTCCTTTTCTCCAGCCAGCACAAATGAAGATGTAGGGTATATGTTCAATGTACCCTGCACTTCTGTACATTGCCTCGCAAATTGTATTATTTAGAACTGGCACTGCTACCTCTTGTAAAACTGTTGGCAGTGGTTCAGCTAAAAAATTTTAATCAAAGTTAGTTGTTGACAGAATTGCAAAACGTAAACGCAAAACTCATAAGAACAAAATCAATTCTCCATATAGTTCATATAGTTATTAAAATCACGTCGCATTTGGACGCGACAACTTTTATGAGTTTTATGGTACAAAAGAAAAAAAATTTAACTTTCTTTAAGAAACATTTATACAAAATGACAGATAATTGTATAATTTATTTCAATTTTTGTTGTAAACAAATTCGATTCGATGTGATTACAGAAAGCAAATTATAGTTACTTTCCCAGTAATTAATAAAAGTACCTTCAACTGAAAAGTTGATTATAAAATGAAATATAAATATAAAATTATTGGAATCTTACTACTGTCTTCGTGTCGGAGTCTGCCCCAGCCGGTAACATAAGCCATCTGTCCGGTATAGGATTCATCATCATCAGGAACGCAGACTGGTAAGACATTGGGTTGGAAAGGCAAGATCGGTTGATCGAACCGCAAAAGCGCAAGGTCATATTCATAAGTTACAGGATCAAATTGCTGATGAGGTACCACCAGATGGACCCGTCTTTCAATGTAGCCGTAAGGTTCGTCTTTGTCAGTCGTGTCTGTTTCTCCCATCCGCAAAAGTATGTCCTCTTTGGGAACCCTACAAAATAATTAAATGAATAAAAAATTTGAAATCAATAAAATTAAATTTGTTTCAAATAAAATCAAATGAAAAACATATCAAAAATTGTAACTATGCATCTTACAAAAAATATAATTAAACCTCACCCTTGCACACAATGAGCAGCTGTAATCGCCCAGTTTTCATTCAACAACGCAGCGCCACACTTATGAGCGTAATAATTTTTCCACTGACGAAGAGATATCTGAAAAAAGAGTAAAATAGTTTTAAACCCAAATATTCCATTCGGTTTTCTAGTTTGTGTTTGATTTAAAAAAAGATATTCATAACATAATCTTTGATGGTGTTGGGGAGTGGGGCGTCTGATATTTGATTGGAGCAAGAAGGATTTGAGAAGATAAATATAGAGCTATCCAATTGTTCTTACCTGCCAAGGCCACTTGCCGAATGAACTACGGTCACCTCCAACGATTCTTGGCTCCGGGTACAGTCTTCGTCCACAAACTGCAAGAATAAGCATTGTAGCATTGACGTTTTTCAATAAATTTGCGTGCCTCAGTGCGGCGGCCATGTTGGAGAACACGATGGCTTTTTTGCTTGTGGCAATTTCAACGCGAATTGCACCGGATCGACGGGTGCCATCGTGTTGTATCCTTTTTAGATCGCCGCCGTCATTGAAGCGGCGCAACATTGCGGTTTACAATTTGCTCTCGCTCATTTTCATCCTCAACTATTTATATCAATTCAAAAAAGATATTTTAATCCTGTATCCTATTCAATCAATTTTAGTCTTCGAATCAAGAGAATAGTATTAGCATATATGCTTCACTCTTTTTTTTATTTTCGATTATCTTTTCAATTTTAGATCATGTAGCCCAACCTTGAACTTGATATTTTTTTTCGTTTTCTTTTGTAATCAACTTGATACATTATCGGAGGACGATCTTTTAAGACTTTTGAGACAATCATTTCCAGATATACGAGTCTGAAAATAACGAATAAAAAAAAATATAAAAATAAAAAAAGATAACGTATCATCCTTTTGATGATGTTGGTATAATAACGATTTTTTTTTACATTATGAAAGACCAGAAATGAACAAGTGAAAAAGATGGTTTGAGAGCAAGTGTGGAATTGCGAGGTGTGTTTTTACCATGGAAACTTTATAATTTGATGTTTTCTCATCATTTCGCAATGATCTTGACTTTTGTTGTGACAATAATTGTCGAAACTGCGCTCTCGACATGGTTGCTCATTTTTTTGTCATTCAATTAGTAATCAGTCGGTGTGGAACAATTCGTTATGATTTCCGTGTGAACAAGCACGTGTACTCCTGTGCATCATCTCAGATATAATTTAATCTCTTTGTTTTCATTTATAAAACAAGTTGACGATAAAATAATCTTTTCTTTTTTATTTTGTACGAAGATAAGATTGATATACTAATCAAATGATCTGCCGGGCGTGCTCTCTTGATTCACAAAAAGTGCAAAGTTCTTGAAAAAAAAATGAATCTTCACTTTTTTCCACTTGTTTTCCAATCAAGAGAGTATTTTTAACGATTAAAATATGAGACTACTTTTTTCATAACAAACATATGAATTATTATTTTACAATCTTACATTTGTCAATTTTTCGAATCGTCTATCTAAAAGTTACGCAACTGCATTGATTTGACATTCTGATAAATCCGCCTGTCTCGCAAGGGAGCTGATGAAAAATTGATGCAATTGTTTGTAGTAACAGATATCGTAAGAATACCTTGGGTGTAGTCCATCATGTGGGACGTCGTGGTGGAAACCGTGGTGCTGCTTGTGGTTGGTGGCGGCGTTGTTTTTACCGTTGTCTTTTTTGTTGTACTTTCGGTTGTGACTTTGTCTAGCTCCGGTTTTGCTGCATCAATACAATTCATGTTAGTTTATTTACTCAGCATTGACACTTTTTTTCATCTACATTATTTAGCACTGTGCATTATGAAATATATCTTCGAACCAATAAATAAATAATTAAAAATTATTCCTTACTTCAACAATAAATAATTCTCAATAATATAAATTATATAATAATATAAATGAAGAAATGAAAAAAAAAATTTTTAATAAATGATGTACATTTGTTATTTTGTCTTGCTATACAGGATTTTCTAACTTTCTTACCCGGTGTAGTTGGTCGGTCTGAAAACGTGACAATAGGACTTGATGCAGATTCCGTCACTCCTGCTTTTTCGGTCGTAGGTGACGGAATGAAAATCCATTCGGGGGAAGTTGTAGCTGATGACCATTTTGCTGTTGTAGTTGGTGCTGAAAAAATAACATTTGTTTAGACAGTTTCATGAAATAAATAAAGAAATCAGGATGGCCAAGATTTGCGAATATTCAAATTTAACTAATCTATTTATAGTTGCATTTATTTATTATTTATTTATATTATTTATTTGCAAGAGAAGATTATTAAGGTACATCTTATCAAGATGTACCAAATGGTCATAAGCTGGACCAGCGAATTCGTGTCAGTTAAATGAAGCATCAGATTTTTTTTTCAAACTCTAACTAGGTGACAATGAAGAGTCGTCTTAGTTTTAAGCAAACATTAACCCATATTTTTTGACTCGCAATGATGAATCAAGGTCACGGCGATTTCAATTTAACACAAGATGGAAAAGAGCGGTAATTGGCTTTGGCAAAAGTAGCAGTTACCTGGACAATAATTATGACTATAATAGCGACGAGAGAGATAATAACGAAAAATACGAATGAAGAATAAGAGTACAGTTAAAATTGCGTTTGATCAAAAGTCGGGATCGTTCTGCGTCGCTAAAGTGTTCAATGCAATCAGCAAATTCATTTTTCAGCCGAGGCATTGTACTTTATTTTAATAGATAAAAAAAAAGATAATAGAAAAACAAAATGAACGCGCGTTTGTTTTGTAAGTTGTTTTTTATACTTGTCATTTGTCAGAGTGACAAAATTGACCAACCTACTTTTTTTGCATCCAATCAAGCCAAAACGAAACAACATTTTTTCAATATTTCAATCAATAATTAAATTGGTTCGTGAGAGATAAAAAAAATTAATAAAATACTAATTAACGATGCAAAAAAATTCAACGAATTTGTAACGCGTTTGGAACAAAGAATGAATGCGAAGGAGTTGCATCTTTCGATTGATTGTTTAAAGATAAACAATATGATTTCATGTTTCCACCGCGATTTCACTGGCGCAGAAAGTACGGCTTGCTTTTAGCATTCGACCACCATCCTCGTGATTTATGGCGATGCTGTTTGCAGAACAACATAAAATGCAATTTATAAAAGCGATAACACGATAATGACGGAAAAAAGAAAAAAATCTCGATTAGAACTCAAGAAAAAAATTATAATAAGTGATATTCAAAATGTGCCGAGAACCAACTTCCTGCCAGGACGAAAGGAAAAAAATAAACATATTTTAATGAATCTTTTTGCGCGATCCCGTTTGTTTGTTCCCGGCCGACAATTTGTGATAAAACGAACGTATGAAAAACCGGCCCCGGACGGTTCCGGTGAATAAACTTGACCATATCTAAATTACAGTTAAGCCAGCGTTGCCTGGCGCGGAGCATTTCACTACGCCGATGTTATTCCGGAGAGTCTATTTACCTTGCCGACGCGCGATCGTAACGGCATCGTCGCGAACCTAACGATTTATTAATGCATTTTTTGCCCGATACACACCGGGTTAATCATTTTCGCAGCGTTAACGCAACTCCCTGGTTCAAATTAATTTGAACATTTTAGCCATCTGCTTGGCGTATATCTATAACATAGTACAACATTATTTACGATATAACTGCCGGAGTTAAATCAAAGAGGAGGGTTTTCAATTTTTTTTAACTTTTTCTTTCAAAAACCATCCCGAGTTAATTGTAATCCGCTTGCTAGATCGCTAATAATAAATAATTACACCGACACGCTACGTCTTTAAATAATGTAAATTGATACCTAGCATGGTTTATGAGGCCATGGGGTTAAATTTTAAAAGGATCGACTGTTATAATTAGTTTTGAAACAACTAAATTCGCGGTGTTAATCTAACTTTTGATTGTAATTTTTATAGCCGATGTGGCAGTTCAATAATTTCTCTGCAAATTTTTGATACGTAGGACATTAGTTTTCGTGGAAGAAAAAAAAAAGCAAATTCTTTGTTTATTAGTTTCCTGGTTGAGGTGGGACTATCATAAAGTCAAATTTCTATGAGAAATTGATGAAACTTTGCAAAAATGTTCTTGAATATATTTTCAATCATTTTGCAAAGTTTGAGCATTTTCGTTTGTCTAGAAGACGAGATATAAACATTCAAACGTGGGCTAAAGTAGTTATAGCAGTCAAGTTAGCAGCTAATCCTAAAAGTAATTGTAAATTGTTATTAAATTAAGTGAAATTTGTACTTAATTTATTTAGTAAAGTTGATTATACCGTGTTCGAGATAAGACTCAAGTATTTCTATCATTATTTGAATAAAATATTGGCAATTTTTCCGAATTTTGGAAGTTTCTTGAATCGCGTAGTACACGTGCTATCTCACTCTTACAAATGGCGTTTTGTTGGTAGTGACAACTTCAAGATAAAATTTCTTTTTCATTCATTCTGGTTGACTATTTTTTAACACGAGCAATAAATTGTCCATAATCTTACGAACTTTCATAGTGTTTAAACAAAATCTATTTATTTTAACATAAATAAATTGTAACGTAAACAACCTAACCTCTCCATAAGTGTCCATATATACTCTATTAGCACATAATATTAAAAAATATTATGTATAATTTCAAAAACCTAAATTAATATTTCAGAATTATTATTCAGGCGGACATTAAATGTAACATTTTTTAATATTCTTTAATATCTATTATGTCCGTCCAATATTCTCTGAACATCTTGTGCTTATAAGGATAGTGTCACTTTTTGCTAAACTTTGGAAATTATTTCCTCGAAATTGAAACCAGTAAGGATTGTTTTTCTTTGTGAAAATGCAGAGCTTATGACTTGAAGATTATAAAAAACAATCCATTTTCTATTTCTAAAAATATTGTCATTTTTCTATAACATCCGGTTGTGTTGTCGTTTGACCTTTAGAGTCCGATTTTGAGACAGTGGTACTCAACCGAATGATTTCATTTGCAAATTTTTCGAAAAAAATGTTCCAATTTATCATTCATCAATACAAAAATAATAATGCAACCAACAAACACAAAACAAATAAACATGAAACCATTCAAATGATTATAATTCGAAAAATAAAAAAAAAAATCCAAACTCATATTTTATCAGGATTTTAAGGTTAGTTAAAAAATTTCTTTCCTGCTCGACGGCTCCGAGGAAACAATTTTGCAAGTTATAAATATTGAGAGGCATTGATACCCGATGTAAGTAAAAGAAACAAAAGTGACCAACCGGTGACGTCAAAGCACTGGCTTCCTTATCGCAAACTTTCAACGAACGTTTTTTTTTTTTTCAAGTCAAGAGACCATTTGTATTCACCATCGAATCAGGCTTTTCTTCATCGTCATCAGAATGTTGACTCACCTTGTGTTGTGGAAGTAATTTCCGGGACCTTGGTCGTTACAAGTTCGTCGGAGTTGGATGTCCACGTGACGAGACCAACACTGGTCTGATGACCAGGCGTCGAATCTTTGGACGGAACCACCTCGTTGATTGAGGTCAAGTTCTGCAGAATCGTCGAGTAAATTGGCGCGGTAGATAAGGACGGAGACGTATGAGGTACGGTCGAGGGAGAGGAGGACGAGGCGGAGCTGCTGCTAATGCTAGACGACGGCAAAAGAGAAGACGGAGAAGTGACGAGCAAAGTTGAAGCAAGCGAAGTCGATGGTTTAGAAGTTGTAACTTTGGTTGTGGACGCGGTGCTCAACTGGTTAGTAGTTGGCACTTCGTAGAGCACAGACGTAGCCGAAGGAGCGGGTCTCGTCGAAGTTGGTCTAGCTGTTACCTTTGTGCTCGTCTCGTTCACGGGTCTTTTAGTCGGGGGCGGTTTTTTCGTACCAGCGGCGCTGGTGGGTTTCGTTTTAACGGTCGTCGAAATCTTTTCCGTTGTCGTGGTCACTTTGTTTGCTGGTTTCTTGGTTGGAACTTTGGTGGCGCTGTCTATGCTTTGGGTGGCGGGCAAATTTCCGCTAGTCGCGGATGGCTTCGGCGACGAGGGTCTCGTCAAAGCTAACGTGGTCGGGGGTCTTTTGGTGGTGGTTTTTTTGTTCGTGGTGGGTCTTTTGGTTGTAGATATCACTGACGATGGTTTCTTGGTACTCGTTGCGGGTCGCTTTGAAGTTGACGATGGTCTTTGCGGCTTTGGCACGGTGATCGTTGGCTTTTTGGTTGCAACTGTGCTCGGTCTTTTTGTGATCGTGGTTGCTGGTCTTGCAGTCGTCGAGTTCCTTGGCGGGAATCTGGTAAACGGCGTGGTCTTCGGGGGGACGGTGGCGCTGACCGACGACTTCTTTGTCGTTTCGGCTATTTTTTCTGTTGTACTTTCACTAGTTTGGGAAAACACCGACGATGACGCCACTGACGTCCTGTCGGTGGTCATATAAGTGATCGTTTGCGGTACCGTCGAGGGTCTATGGGTAGAGCTGCTGCTAATTGGTCTGTGTGAGACTGTTGGTTTAACAGTCGTGCCGATTGGTTCGGGAGTCGTGGGACGACCTTGAGCGACTGTTTGAACAGTTTGAAAGGTCGTTATCTTGCTAGGAATCTCGACGGTTGTAGTAATAGGCTTTTTTGTAGTAATTTTTTGAGTCGAGGATGCTGGAATTCTCGTGGTAATGCTGACGCTCGGTTTGTCCTCCAAAAAGGGCTTTGGTTTTGGAATGTACTCGGGAATATCGTTGCTCTCGATTGCGTTCGGCGTAGTTATTATCGAGGGTTTCGTATGAAGTGGACCATCGTCTATGGCATTGTCCTGCGGTGAAACGTTCAACTCGTCGTCAATTTTACAGCAGCTACCGAAGTAAAAACGGTCGATGCAAGTCCCGAGATGAGTCCCATTCGCTTTGGCGCACGTAAACGCGAACATGCAAACACCTGTTTCTCCGGTTCTCCGCGACACACATGGCAAGTGCCTGATATTTCTGCCGGTACCTGTAACCATAAACAATTATGCAACTGATTACAACCTGATAATCTGTTTTATTTATTTATTTTTTGATAACATTTTTAGTTTCAGTGTTGGAACTTTGATACTATGGTACATGAGTTGTATACCGAAAAAGATGGCGCCACAAGCGCCCCTTACATAACCTCAAAGTGCGAAAACCAATAGACAGTGCGTACAACTGTAGCCATTTCACTCTAATCAAAGGACAGAGAATATTTCGCCCATTCCCGTTGGTCCACACACATGCAGAGAACTGTCAAATGAAATTGTGCCATTTTATGGCAATGGGATAAGTGCTATAACTTTGATACTAAGGTACATGAGTTGTATACCGAAAAAAAGATGCCACTATAGTGACTTCCGGTCATCTGGAGGTAAATATAAAAAAAATTGTATCTCATTCATTTATCTGTATTGCATCTACGAATTAATTATTTCTGTTTTGTTGTTTTCCAGCATGGGGAACTCCTGGCCGGCGTGTTTGCTAACCGCCCAAGAGTGAATTGATGTCAGGCAAGGCCCAGCATCGGGTGTACCGTTAAGTTTGAGTGTGTGAGCTAGTTGCCTGGCCAAAAGTGGGTCACAGTCGTGGACTAACATAAGAGTTGCTTCCTTATATATGTCCGACCAAAGCACACGAGACCTGTTCTTTATTCTTTGTATTTCGATAGTCCGAGAGAAGAAGAAAAAAAACACAACACTAATAAAAATGCCTTTTTTATGGTTACCAACATTCCAACCACGTAACACTGTACCGTGTCAAGTTATTAAGACTGCATAAAAGTTTCGACCACGACTCGAGTATCGCGCCAGCATCCATTATTTTACTTCTTATTCGGTTCGATTTTTGTATCCGCTAAGTAGGTAACTGTTTTGAGCCTAATCGATTGAAATCACGCGTATAAGCTAGTTTGGCAAAATGTATAAACTGAATTTGGTCGGCGCAAATGTTACATGCAGTTTGAACAACTTCGTAAATGGCCTATGAGGCGAATTAATGAGATTCAGCTATGATAGCACGAAGAGTAAAAAAAAAGACATCACCATCGTGATAACACGTGGTAGCGAATCACAGGAAAACAACGCGCGAACTAAGAATGCCGATGACCGACTGTGACCTACTTGTGGTAAACTGACCAGTCCGCCTACGTTTCTTTCGAACGCTAACCAAGGTAGGTTCAATGTCATCTTATGGTGTGGCACACATACTAACTTTTATCAATATATGTGTGACAGGATGGAACTAAACGTTGAAGGATTTTAAAAGACTGGTAGACCTTGCGCGCGAATCTTTACCTAGATCTTTCCAGCTTATTGGCTACTGAGTTGTAAAATATTTTTAATATTTTTTTTTTTTTTCATAAAAATAAAAAATTTGTGTCATTAATTTAATGATGAGCTGCAAAAACATAAGATGAACTGAACTGTATTTAAAGAGTAAGATTTCACTTTAACAATGACGTTATAAATAAATAACATCGTTGAACCTGACCTGAAATTCATCTCGAAGTTGACAACAATTTGTTTCTTTTCAGTTTGATGAAAAATGTTGTAACATTTTTCTTTTTCGATTTAAAACAATTTGGTTTGGCTTATTAATTTTTTGTTTTCGCAGCGCATCAAAGAATTCCTTTCAGTTCCCGAGACAGAACATCATCATCGATAACTTTATGTACTAGCTCGGGATTGTAATTTGTGTACAAAAACATAATACTTACCGCCTGAGAGATACTGAGGTACATAAAGAGGATTTGCAATGGCAAGTTCGCACAGAAAAACATTGCACAGGAACAGCGTGGTCAGCAGAAACCTGTATCTGTCCCTCATCTGCAATAGACAAAAACAACGACATTAAAAGCGACATCGTACACTATACGTGCAACGAATATGATCAAAATGGTGAGCACTTCTTGTCAGAACGACGAGAACAATTTTCAACAAAGCTCAAAAACAAAATTACACCAATTAAATTGTTCACGCAAGTGCAAACTTTATCTCCCTTAAAATTGTTCGCTAAGTTTTATTTAATTTTAATTAATTTATTTCGTAATGAGATTTTTTTTCCAAAAGTTAAATGCACAATAAGATAAATAAGATTTTAATTTTGTTCAAACATTTTTTGTTGTTTTTTTAATTTTTTGTAAGAAAATGAAAGCTGTAATAAGAGTGTCTCAATATGGAAATTTGTGTTCGTGTTTTTTGTAGTTTGAATTTCATCGATAAGGTTCATCGACCGCGACGGCTCAGAGAACACGGTTTACCAAAATTATCTCAAATATTATATGTGCAAACGGAAATATTGAAAAATGATTGAGCGAGACGAAATCGGTCAGAGTATTTTTTGTACGAACCTACCCACTGAACAAACTGTAACAATGGCGTTACAAATGTAAATAAACTGATAAATATAAACCGAGACTAATTTAACGTCAAGTGAAGAAAACGAAAATCCATTATTCAGACTGAACGGTGTATTTGGACAAAGTTGAGTCAAACAAAAAAAAACTCGAGACAACAAATGAAAGTGTTAAAAACAATTACTTTAAATCTGCGAATAAAAATGATATCCTGAATTATTTTCTTAATAAAATGAAACGAAGCGAGTTTAAAAATCGGCTAATTCCTCGGCATAGAAGTCACTTGGAAATCCCAGTTGTCATGATATAACTTGACATGAATGCTCGTTAAAAAAACGTAGCGGTCGCTCCGGGCATTACCTCACTCAAAAATAATTTCCGAATCATCACCGATTTAATTACGCGTTCCATTACGATATTCAAATGCCGATCGTCGGATTGATAAAACATTTTTCTCCGGCGGTATGAAAATTAGTTTCCATTCTAAACCGTTAAAATGAATTGAACGTCGAATATCACACCGACTGGTTCAAATTTCACCGCTTGATAAAACTCATGACGACGATCGTCCGTCCTTCTCTGTCCCCTCTGTCTTCCCCTCGCTCCGTCTCGCTTTTGTACCCTCTCTTTTTATCTTTCTCCCTTTTTTCTAACAGCGTACCGTTATCCCGCACCGAAATTTTTAGTGTCCCGTAACCCGGCGTATCATTAACATAAAACGTCACTATGTCAATGTTACAATCCTGTTATTATGGTTCGTAAGGCCAGAGAATGTCAAAAAACCTGTAACTCCGACGGAGAGTGGGTGTAATCAAGATTGTCCTGGGTCAAGATAACTACACCTGTTTAACAATATTAAATTTTACTGCCCGTGCTAAGTTTGCCTCATTTTGGCCAATTAAACTCGATTAAAAACGCGGATCAACTATGAACGAATCAATAAAATTAATCGGTTAAAATAATAAATTTATCTTTGAATGATTATACATATTTCGGACACAATTTCCGAAGATGAAAGATTGATGTAATTAAAATGTTCATCTTTGACAGTTAGTTGTCTATTATGACATCTCAATTTTGTTGCAAAGTCACTGCTCCAAAGCGGAGGGGAAAAAGTTTATGAAATGATTGTGCAGATGAAATAAAAATGTTTAATATTAAATTTGTTTGTTTTATACTTTTCGTTTGTGGGACATCACTTTCTGACACAATTAACAAACGAGATTAAAATCGTTATGAAAATTAATAACAGTAACCCAAACGGAATAAACTTAACCCACCTCGTTTTCAATCGCTTTCATATTTATGAACGAACACTTTCGCATTGTTCTATCAGCTGAATTTTGATGCGTTCGGTTCAATTGTAAAAACGTATAATTTCTTTTTTATAGCTACATTTTTTTTTCTTTTCAAAATAAATTTCATCCTAGTTTGTTTTCTCCATTTATAAATTTGCCAGTACCTGTTCCAATGCCGTACAATTCCAAATTTAATCTTGAGTCGTAATCGGATTGTCAAATTTATGGACTGTGCTAATAAAATTACATTACAACCACAAAAACACGACCTCAAGATTTATTAATTTTCAATATCAATATTACGTTTCTTCAATAGACAATGGAGAATCTGGTAGCGTGAAAAGTACACGATTTTCTACACAATGAACAGTGTGCTTAACGGTTCGTAAGCACTTTCATTTCCAGAGATGTCAAGTTTTATCTAATGAGGAACAAACATATGTGCGGGTTCAGGTGGCATGTGTACATTTCAATGCGACTTTTCTCCTCGAGTGCAATCAACGTCGAGGCTCGATCCGACGCTGTAATTAGTCACAATTTTACGAATCGTTTGTTCACCATCTCATATCTAACTCGGTCTCGTTCCCCGAGATGATGGAGGAAAAAAAAAGAAGTTACATAAAATGAGCTTGAAATATCGAAACCGGGAGTGCGTGCATTGAGCAACATAAATTCGTGAAAGTCAAATTGAACGAGATATGTATCCGGGGTACCTGAAGTACCGCTAACTGCGAACGACATGCAGGTTACCACGGCGATCCGGGTGCAACGATCCGCTGGAGATGACCCGTCCACGTGACTCGGCTAGCATAGCCTGGCTACACGTGCATAGGCAAATATTTCGTTTACAGTTTTTCACACTCGGGATCATACTCTGCATGATGCTGCCGCAATTGGACGTGCTATTTTACGCGAGGAATCCGGTTTTCCAGATACCAATTTCAGAAGACATTTTCTTTTTCTTGTTTCTTAATCATATATTTTTTTACATCTTTTTCCAGCACCATTTTTCAAAAAAAAAAAAAAAAAAAAAAAAATGTATCCAATTTCGATTGTTAAATTTCCGTTTATTTAATCAGTCTAAATTACTATTCATTTTTGTTGTTTGTTAAATATTATTTGACATGTCAATTATTGTACAGTCAAAAATTAAAATAGGAAATTTATTTTCCAACAATTTTCTTTACGACTTTGTTTTCTTGTGAATGAGGAATCTTGATAAATCTATTAGGAGGGACACTTTATGGTCGGTGCACTTCCGAGAAGTGACCTGACTGCCACTCATGCCGGCCAACAGTTTCGGACAAAGAATTTGACAAGTTAATCAACGTTATTTATGAAGTGCATAATGAGAGTTAAAAAAACTCTTAAGTGAGAAATAAATTTTTGTCTACTTTCTAATAAGAATGGCAACAAGTGTTTTCCGACAGAGACCCGAACACTTGACGGGGACGTGAAAAATTGAAAAAATACGTCAAGTGACAGAGCTTACCTTTGCTATTACAAGTCCAAAAGAAAGCGAGATAATAAATTGGCACCACACTTGTATTGTCAGACTACTGTGTCATATCCTTGCTTAGAGTTCGTGTGTTCCGAGGGTGATGAACCTGCGGTTGGGTTCAAACTCGATGATTACAAGGTTACACGCGAAGCACCAAATCATTTGAGCAACACGGCACAGCAGTCCGAATGGGATCAGTCTGACGGACTGACGAAACGAGCCGGGCGACGAAACCGAAATCAAAAGTTGGGCCAAATAAAGGGCCGGAGGAGGTGGACAGAGGGCGAGCGAGAGAGCACTAAAAAGAGAGGAGAGGAGAGAGTGAGAGACAGGAGGAAACGAGAGAGAGAAAGAGCGAGAGAGAGTGAGGGAGAGAAGGAGAAAGAAAAAGAGAGGGAAAGAAAGTTTGACAGGACGGTTTGACAGGAGCGAGCTAATCGAGGATCACTCTCTCTGTTGGGGCTAGTCGGACGCGACGTATGGATGGACGATCGCGTGATATTTTGTTGGCCCCTGCTTGGGGCCCCTCTTCGCTCGGCTAGACTGCGAGCACCAGCGTCCCGACGACATTCCAAGATGCTAACTATGCCGGGCCAAACTATAAGGACCTTAGCTGGCAGCGCGCGTCGAGGTGGTGGCAATGACCGTTCCTTCGGCTTTACCCCCACGTTCAGCGCCAGGTCGACGCAGTCAGTCCCCTACCTCAGCCATCCTCGGGGCCTTAGTCTCCCAAGCTCTGCCCCCTCTCTTCCAAGATCCCCACTCTCGACATTTCCTTCCTCCTTTCTGTTTCTTCGCAGCTGATGTTCGCGATTTTGTTCGCTCCTTTTACTCAACTTCTTCTTCGTCTTGCTCGGGTTCTTATTTATTTTTCGCATTGACACTCGGCGCGGCTTTTCAGCCTTTGAATTAAAACATTTCATTTCATGCAAAAGCAATGGTCTCCTTGAAACTGCAGTATTAAATGCAGTACTCTGTAAAAGAGTGCGGGATACGAGTTCAAAAAATGAATGGAGGCGATCAATTAAAAAAGTAACAATCATGGTTGAGAAGAGAACAGATTTTTAAGGACGTCAACTATCGAAGCCCTAATCGATGACTATTCTTTTTTTGATCTTTTTTTACTTTTTTGATCTAGAAATTTAGAAGAATGAGGGAGTTGTAAAAAGTTTTGTTTTGTAACTTTAAGAATTCAACATTTCTTAGAACGTTTAATTTCAATAAAGTTTGTTTTGAGATAATAATTTATTGATTATTTGTTATTCATTTGTTTTTTTTCTTTATTTATGTGAGTTTCATAGTTTTTTTTATTGTAAATATTCTTTTTTAATTGAGATTTACATTTGATTGATATTTGCTCATTCTTAATACTGAAAACAAAATATTCAAATTCCCACAAAAATGACATTATGAATTATCAAAATGAAATTTCTAAAATGATATTCTTGATTTATAACGAAGAAATGGAAGATAATTTTAAATAGATTTTTTGAATTGAACAATTGAATTAACTTTTTAAAAGGAAACGTAATAAGTTTGAATCTCTATATTAATTTTTTTTGCAGGGACCAGACACTTTTTATGAAAATGAATGACAGGTAGTAACGGAAAAAATAAAATAAAATCTATTTCAAATATTCGTTCTTGAGAGTGTATATTAAAAAAAAGAACAAAATACTTTTACAATTACATTATTTTTCTTTCACTTTTACAGATTTATACGACTGTCAACATTGTCAATTTCAAAACGTTAATGAGAAAATTGTAATAATTTATCGTAAGTCTACAATGTAAAAAAAGTAAAATAGAAAAAATTTAATCAATGATTTTTTTGCTATACAAATCACTTACAAATAATTTAGTATTTCAAGAACCACCTTCATCCTTGTCTTTGGATAAATAAAAATCGGATTGCAGTTCAAGTTTAAAATACTTTTAAATTTATTCTGATTTGGTGTCAAATTAGGTGACAATATTGAATCCACTGTATTATCCGCTAATATAAGAATCATCATTTATATTTTTTATTATTCTCTAGTATGTACAAGAAATATGTAGGGTGAATTCTTCGTGAAATTGTCATCGAAAAATTTCAAATGGCTGAAGTAATTTTGTTTAGATACTATATCAAAAATAAAAACACGTATTTTTTTTTGAATTTTTATGCAAAATTTTTGATTCATGAATTTTTGAAATTTTTTACATTCTACTGAGCTGCTTGTTTAAAATTGATTTAACATGAAATGATTCATCGTAGCGAAAAGTATAATATATGAAATTTGTTGGTTTCTTCACGAACTTGTCATATTTCAGAAGTTTTTTAATTGGAAAATTAGACGGAGCATACAACGAAGGTTATAGCGAATAACTTTCAAAATTAAATTTCCTTAAACGGACCCCTTCAATTTTTGATTTTTTAATGCCAAAATATTTATTTTTTCGTATAGAACTCACGACATTTTCAGAATGATGATAATAAACATTACCGTTTAGATATTACAGCTATATTTATATTTTTATTACGTCTAAATGAATTTTTAATGATAAAGCCAATTTACAAACTGCAATAACTTTGACAATTTCAATTAAAAAATCAAAAATAATTTTCAAATAGACCATTTTGAATCCTGAAATCTCAGCTTTTTAAATATGTTATTGGAAAATTTTAATTCACAAAACTAAAAAAAGATTATGCCATTAACAGAATTTTCTAATTTTCGGAAAAAATCACGAGTGTTTTTTTTCCAATAACACATTTAAAAAGTCGAGCTTTCAGGCTTCAAACTGGTCTATTTGAATGCGAAATTTGTGCGAAAACTGTGTCATTTCAGAAGGAAAATTTTGAATTGGCTCAGTTTTCGTACGAACCATTGATTTGAAAATTATTTTTTATTTTGTAATGGAAATTTTTAAAATTAGTACAGTTTAAAAATTGGCTTTATCATTAAAAATTCATTAAATCGTAGAAAAAATTTAAAAATAGCTATAACTTCTAAATGGTAATGTTTACCACTCTGAAAATTTGATAAATTATTCTATACCAAGAAACAAATTTTTTGGTTCGAAAAAATCAAAAATTGTAAGGGTGCATTTAAGGGAATTCAATTTTAATGGTTTTTTGCTATATATCTTCATCTAATTTTGAAATAAAAAAAATCGATAGATCTAAAACGTTCATGAAGAAACCAAAAAATTTCATGTATACTCAAAGCTCGGCTACTTATCCAACTTGAAGCACGAACCCTCACGCCTAGCTATCCAATGGAGGAGAAATGTTTTATCCCTTCCACACGGCCGTTTACTCGCGCGCACGTGTGCGCAGGTTGCGCGCGCAACAAAAACAGACAATGTTAACCAAATTTATCAACATAACAAATCGGCAAATTTTTTATAGTAGAATAAGTTGTGAAAAACATTTTTTTTAATATAAATAATGGATGAAGTTCCGGCGAAAAAAAGAAAGGTAATTATTAAACTTGCTGAAATTAAGAAAAATGAAAATGATAATTATATTTTATTGTTATTGTCAATTCATTAATGTTGAGTACAAATGCTTATAAATTATTTAACCTTGCTTTTTATTTCCTAGTAACAAATGACAATTATCTCATTCATTAATTGAAAATGAATAGTATTTGACGCGTTTTTTTCTAAAATCTAAAATAAAAAGTGATTGTTATATGAATTAATGAGCGTTTCATCATTTTTTAAAACTAATTTTGTTTGGGTTGGTTCGTTCAAAGAAGGACATTGCCCATGTAGAAATTCCCAACGATAAGCCAAAATGATCAACTGATTCTACGTTGGACCAGTGTTGGCAGCCAATATTGAATAGACAACGTCATACCAATATTTACAACGCAGACGAAACGGGATGTTATTGGAAAGGTCTTCACTTCGAACTGAAAAAACTGCTGCTGACTGGAAAGAAGCAAAGGACCGGATAACTGTCTTAAACTGTGCAAACGCTACTGGAACCCATCGAATTCCTCGTTCATCATTGGTAAATCTAAAAACCCACGATGTTTCAAAGACAAAGTGTACTGGCCTTTTAAATACTGGTCACACAAAAGTGTCTGGATGGACGGAGGCGGTTTCCTAAAGTGGTACGAAAAAGAGTTTCTGCCGAAAATCAAATGGCGCAAACCAAATACAAATGAAAAGTTATTATCATTTTTTTATATTGTAATATTTAATACTATTCAATTTTTTCCTTTAAGGTTTATTTTGTTATTGGATAATGCTCTTCGCATCCACTAGTCCAGTTGTTCAATAAAATTGACCCCCAATGCAAAATGGTCTACTTTTCTCCAAACACAACATCCAACATCTACGATGAAGCGAAATTCTAAAACTGCCTTGCTCTTCGAATTATAATCTAAAGAATCAGCGGATCGCCCTTGCTTCAAGGACTTTTCAAAAAATGGTCTTTGTATGTATGTATAATAGATACGTTCTTATGGCAGATATCTAGAACGGTTTATTGGAAGTAACGTTGCGCATTTCTTGGAACAAAATTTTGGTACACCTTGATGCTCGAACCACGGTCGATCTTCCTCCGTCAGACTCAACGTCTGTGTCGCACGTTGTATCTCATTTGAACAGACTTCCTGAGGATCATTTTCATTCTATTGAAGAAGCTCATGAATGGTTTAATGATGACAACGAAGCTCCAGTCTTTTACGTTTTGACAGATGCTGAAATCATCCGCATGATTCATGATCCAGATGTAGTTTTAGAAGATGATCCACCTTAAAATCCAATATCTGTTGCGGAGAATTTCAAAAAAAGAAAGTGAAGTCGATGAAGTCGATGCTACTGCGTTTGAAGCTTTTAAAGTTTAAAGCGGAAACGCTTTTAACGAAAATTATAATTGAATAATATAAATTGCATGTAAAAATTATTATACATAATCAAAATATCATGTTCTTTGAAATAAAAAATCATAGATGTTTATTGAATATCTGTCATTTTCAACCGCGCGCGCGTTTGAATTTAAAAAACAAGGTATTATATGTTAGAAGAGTAGGGATAAAGCGCTTGAGGGGAAGTGATAGCTGGCCGATCGCATTTTCGCTAGCTAGCCGCTCGGATAGCTAACAAGTCGATGAGTAGCCGAGCTTCGAGTGTATAATTAGTTTTTGCTACGATCAATCATTTGATGTTAAATTTATTTTAAACAACTTTTCAAAAAAGCTGCTTAAGCAGCTTAGTAAAATGTAAAAAATTTCAAAAATTCATAATTCAAAAATTTGGAATAAAAATTCGAAAAATATAAAAAATACTTATCTTCTTATTTTTGGTATACCTAGTATCAAAACAAAATTACTTCAGCCATTTAAATTTTTACGATGAACATTTCACAAAGAATGTCCCGTATGTAATACATACATTTCTGAATGTCAAAATATAAATAATAAGTCAAAGATGAATGCCTACAATTTTTATTACTCTGTAAAAACATAGATACATGCTCTCAGTTCATCTTGCTGAATTACATTGTATCACAACTGACAGTCACATTCATTAGAACAAATATTTCATTACAGACTTGAAGATATTGTCTGTTGGTTTTTCAGTTGGTTTGTCTGATGGTTTATTTGTTGGCTTATATGTTGGCTTATATGTTGGCTTATATGTTGGCTTGTATGTTGGCTTGTATGTTGGTTCATACGTTGGTTCCTTTGTTGGCTCCTTTGTTACTTCATCATCCTGAGTAGTTTCTGTTTCCTCAGTTGGTTCAGTAGGATTTGTTTCTGTAGTTGATCGTCTAGGTCTTCTACTGTGGTGGTGGTGGTGGTGTCTATGTCTGTCGTGTTCTGTGGTTATTTTTGGGGTCGTTGGTTCTGTTGGCTTTGTTGGTTTGGCAGGCTTGGTGGGTCTGGTTGGTTTAGTGGGTCTTGTAGGCCTGGTTGGTTTGGTTGGTCTTGTAGGTCTGGTTGGTTTGGTTGGTCTTGTAGGCTTGGTTGGTTTGGTTGGTCTTGTGGGCCTTGTTGGCATTGTTGGCATGGTCGGTCTTGTGGGCCTTGTTGGCATTGTTGGCATGGTCGGTCTTGTGGGCCTTGTTGGCATGGTCGGTCTTGTTGGCGCTGTTGGAGCTGTTGGTCTTGTTGGAGCGGTTGGACCTGTTGGTCTTGTAGGCTTAGTTGACATCAATAAGTCTCCTTTTGTGGGCATTGTTGGCACTGTCGGTCTTGTGGGTTTTGTTGGCGAATTATCATCTTCGACACTACACAAAATGATTGATATTTTATTCGCAGCAATTTCAGTAACAAAAATTTTTAATAAAATTACAAATCCTATCCTATATCAGGACCTTTCTACCGTATGAAAAATATTGGAAATTCGATAGAAAAACAACAGATTGCTTATTTTTGTTTTTGCAAAATTAATTAAGATCTTATGATTTTAATTCTAAATTGTTTCTACTAAATAATAAATAATTTCAACAAAAATTTTATTTGTTTTCAATAATTTGTTTGTTACTTTATATCATAGGAAACCGAATTACCTCCTTTTTGCAATTTTTTTGGAAGAGTCGAGTTTGTCTAACAAGTTCAGGCGGTAATTAACGTCATTATCATCATTGTCATCGTTATCGTCATCGTTTATTACTGATCTTCTGGTTGGTAGTGGTGGCCATGGTGGCAAAGTTTTACTTGTAGTTGTAGGTATTATGTCAGTTGTTGTATATCTGCATGTGGTTGTGCAATTCACATTGTAAGGATGATCACAAACTTGAAGAACAGGATTAAAGTATAAACCCTTCGGACACTCGAAGAGAACTTTATGGCCATTTGCACATTTGTAGAAAAGTGTACAATTACACTCGTGAGCAATGTTTACAGCTTTTCCGTTGTCTGGCATTTTTGGACATTCTGTTGGAATTGGAATTGGCGTTGTCGGTACATCTTCACAACCGGGGAATCCGCAATCCGGTGTCGTCTGATCCTGAGATAATACGGTCTTCGTTCCGAACACTGCTATCACGAGCAGACACCCTACGATATTCGCTGTATCACAAAAAAATATATTTTAAAGCTATTATATAAAGGTATATTTACTAATCTGTACAATATGTGGAGTTGAACATTTGCTTACCTTTCATATTAACAAATTTCATTCACTTAACAGAACCAAACTGTCATGTCAGAAGCCCACAATGAGAACTGAATGATCCGTTATTTCATAAATATCTTTATATACACGAAGTGAACATATCAATAATCTCGATTATCACTTAAATTTTACGATTAGCGATTGACACTTCAACTTTTCAGATTACCATCTGTATAATTTATTTTCATGAATGTATAATACATGAAATGTAATTTATAATATTATATTTTTTATATATTATATACAGTATTTGAACTCATTTGATATTTCATGTCACATTCAAACTCTGAGTTTTTGTAGAACGTCTGGAAGAAGATCCTACTTGTTCGAAGAAAGATGCGGTAGCCCTACATTCGAACGGGATACACATTTTACAAGATTGTTGTCTAACTCTAAAATAAGTTTCATTTGTGTTTTTCGTTCAGTTCGTTCAGTTAATAATTTATTTAAGTTTTTTTTCTTTAATATATAATGTATTGACGTTGTGTCCACTTTTTTATATGTAATTATTTTAAAACTTCAATACTTTATTGATTCATTTACTCATTTATCCAATACTCGATTTATTTATAAAAAAAATCATAAAAACCTTGCCTTAATATTAAAGTTTAGATTTTTCTTTAGACTTTTGTCTATTCTGATTTATATTGAAGATTTATATAAATTCTGAGTTATAGTGGATTAAAGTTGAATAATGAAATCTTGTGTTATTTTAATATTTGTGTATGAAAATGTTGTTGAGATAACAACATATAACCCAACAGGATAAACAATAACATGTTACGCGACTGACGCTAAGTCTCATCAACTTGAGAAATGTCGGAGCGAGAAGGCGTATAGATAAAATCGCGGAAGACAAAGTAAAAACAGATTGATGGTATTTCGGATCCCGAAGTAACTATTGAAAATAACCCCTGGCAATGGTAAGGGATAAGCAGGGTTGAGGGTCAACTATACCTGAGCTATTAAAGATATAGCTATAAAACAAGCACTATTTTAGCTTTTTAAGACCAAACGGGAAAGACCCATTTCCAGATCGGAAAATTCTGCTTGGCGGCAGGCAAATTTTGCTTGACCAGTCGGTGCCACATTATAGATTTTCTTTTTTCGTCAAGTAGAATCTAACGACCCTAATCTGCAAATGTTGCTGACCTCAGGTTGCTTGCTGAAAAAAGCAGGAACTGCTTGGCAAGTCAACCGAATGTGTAGTTTTTTTCTTTCAATGTATTAAGATCAAAAAAGGTATAGACAAACACGATAAGAAAAACCCGAAGATGACAAGCAAAATCTAAAACAAACTGAATGTCGAAGAAATACGAGCAGATGGAAGTTTCAAATCACTGCTCGATAATCTTATAACATTACATAAAAGACTAAAATTTTCTAACTAAAATTTACATTAAAAAAATACTAAAGTAAAAAAACCTTAAGATGTTGTACGGGATGAATACAACGTTCCGGAACGGTCCAGCGTTTCTCAAGATATTAGACTGTTCCAGGACTTTTTATTCACCCTGTATATATTTCGTCTTGTTTAGCTTTGTCTTCTGATCATCTTATACCCTAATCGGTTTAGAACAAATTGATCGATTCATAATTTTCAGACATTTTTTGTAAGATAATTATTATGGTTTACACTATTATTATTACTATATTTGTTTATTAAATAAATTCATATTAACACAGAATTACATTACTTATCATATAATCTATTATTATAAATCCTTAACTGAAATTTTAAGATCATGATCGAATTTCTGTGAAGAATTTATTTCTTTGTCCGTTATCTGAAAATGGAACATTAAATTACGACACGTGCGCGGTTAATTAATCCGGGTTGACGTCTTGACGTATCTTACATCAACTTACATCATCTTATCTTACCATTGTCCTGTTAAAAATTTGCGGAAACGCTGAAGTCTTCGGCTTATAAAATATAATGCTTATAAAGCGTACCATTTTCTAATTTCTATCATTATTATTATTTTACTTAATGTTCACTAAAAAAGGGTTGTAAACAAATCAGAATTTTAAAAAAAAAATCTAATTATTTAATTTATTTTTTGTCTGATTTTTTTTAAATAAAAAAATAAAAATTAACCAAACCCTCATCTCTTATACATGGAGAATAATTCTTACCATTAACCTCTGTCCTAAACATTAACTATCGATGCACGGTTAAAATAGTTGCAAAAATGTGACAACAATGTGATTTTCATAGGTCACCGATGCGCTGCCGAACTTTTGCCACTTTTTTGGTCGCGCAATGATAGTCAATGCTCAGGACAGTTCACGATGGTTAACGATAAGACTTGTTTTCCATGTATATCCACAACTAAAAAACAGAATACAAAATAATCATTGGTCCAAAACGAACCGGATTTTCGTTATATCGAAGATAAAAATGAATAAATCGTACAAATTTAAGTGAATTTTCATTGCAAACTAAAACAATACACAAAATAACTGAGTTTGTTCTCAATTTTGTAAAAAAGCCTGTTGATTTTAAACGTTACATTATTTTATTTCGTTCTTCCAAAATGCAATCAAAATTCGTTTTGTTGTTTACATTTAATAACTATGTTATTTTTTTCAGTTCACAATGATAAGCTAGTTTTATTAAAAAAGCTGTCATTTAGTAGACGATAGATTATTTAGTTCTTCCACATTAAAATGAAAAATCTGTTTTATATTTTCGACTATTTTGTAATTGGTTTTGATTATGCGATAAAAGTCACAATACGAGTACGGGGAAAATTTTTTCCTCTAATTTGGAAAATAAATTTTAAGAATATCTTTGGAAAATCAAAAGTTATGATGAAAGAATTTTAAGCATTTCTTCTGAAACACTAAAAATGATGAAACAAATTTCTAAAGCGGGTCAGAATTAAAAGTTTCAACATTTTTAATAGTGTTTTTTTAATTAATTGCAACTGTTTCACCCACTGACTATATAATAAATTCTATCTCTGAATCTAGGGGCCGAAATTCAAAGTTTTAACATTTCAAACAGTCGTTTTAGTTAATTTACAACTGTTTCACGCTTGAATGTATTGGATAAAGGAATGTTACGAATATCTTTTGAAAATCAGAAGTAATAATGATTTTAACATGAAAAATTAGACGATTTATAAAAAATCACATGTTCTGACGCTGGATTTAGCATTTGAGAGCCCAACAATGAGCCATTTTACAAATTATTGATTATTGAATTAACTGATAGCACGGATAAGTCAATGTGTATTTTTTATTAAAATTAAACATTCAGTTGATATGATAAATTAATATTCAACAGATTTAATTATTGCTAAATTGAAAATCCGATTTTTCTTCCTGCCTATAAATTGACCCACTATTTTCCAATTGGTCAGTGAGTAAAACAGTGGCAATTAACAAAAAAACACTATTAAAAATGTTAAAACTTTTAATTCTGACCCCTGGATCCAGCTGGGCTCTCAAATGCTAAATCCAGCGTCAGAACATGTGATATTTCATAAATCGTCTAATTGACTGTTTGAAATGTTAAAACTTTGAATTTCGGCCCCTAGATTCAGAGATAGAATTTATTATATAAAAGCGTTAGAACTTATTTATATAAAAGATTCATTTAAAGATATACTATTTTTTAATTGAGAATAGTCAGTGGGTGAAACAGTTGCAATTAATAAAAAAACACTATTAAAAATGTTGAAACTTTTAATTCTGACTCGCTTTAGAAAATGTGTAATCATTTTTAGTGTTTCAGAAGAAATACTTAAAATTCTTTCATCATAACTTTTGATTTTCCAAAGATATTCTTAAAATTTATTTTCCAAATTGGAGGGAAAACATTCCCCGTACCCGTACGGAGGTGCAAATATAATCACTTCTTTCAAATCATTTCAAATCAACTTCTTTTCTTGATTTAAACCACGACTTAAATCGATGATTTGACCGATGGAACTGATTTGAATGATTGCAACTTTGATTAAAAACACATCTCTGAAAAAAAAAAACACTTTTATCCTTCAGACCCTAAAAACCCATTAAACGTAGAGTGACATCTATATAAAAGTACGAGACATTTCTAAACAAATTTTTATAATTACATTCTAAAATATTGTTCAGAAAATTATTTATTTCGATGCCTCAATTTTTGAGTGCGATCTTTCATTCTTCTTATTGATGTTATATTCAACGACATTGTCAAATATTTCATCCTAATTATTCCGGCAATAAGATTGGGAAATTGTATTTTAACAATGTTTTTTATTCTTCATGTTATTCTTCATGCTATTTGTCATTTTAATAGAACCTAAAGTTAAAAACCATCATCTCTAAACAATTTTTGTCTAATATAATTTGTTTCATCGACAGTATGTAAAAAAAAGACTATTCAAATCGATTCAAGCAATTTCCTTTCCGACCGACTTATTTTCCATCGATAATTTATCAACGACTGATAACTTGCTAACAGTGAACCGAACGGAATTATATTTCTGAACAATTCTTTATTGGAAATTGATAACAATGTAAACTACATGTAAGTTTATCAACATTTTACTAAAACTAGAATTTTATATTTTTTTAATTTAATTTTCATATATCCCATTAAAAACTGTTTAATACAATTTTATAACTTTCATATAAACTATTCGTCTAAGTTTAAAGTTGTTATAGTAGTCAAGTTAACGACTAAATATGAAAATAGTTCAGAATCACATTTAATTAGCTTTAATTTGATAGTAACTTATTATCTCCGTGTTTAGAGTCAGATTCAAGTTTTTTATTATTATTTGAATAAAATATTGACATTTTTTCTTAACAACGGTAATTTCTTGAATCGCGTAGTACACATGCTATCTCACTCTTACAAATGGCGTCTTCGTGGTAGTGTCAGATTAAAAATAAAATATCTTTTTTATTTGTTCGTGTCGACGATTTTTTGAAAAAAACATTCAATTCCTTAGAACCACATGTACCTTCATGTCGTTTTCTAAAAAAATCTATACTTTTTAACATACATAATTATCAATCTGAAGGGATCACCTACCTAACCTCTCCATAAGCGCTCATGTTAAAGGGTCAGTTTTTGGGCAACTTTGCAAATTATTTTCCCAAAATTGACGTCCAATAGGTATGTGTATCTTTGCAAAAATAAATAGCTTATGATTCAAAGAATATTATAAACATTACATTGTTCATTTTTACAACAATCAATATTTTGCTATAACAACCTTAAGGTCGGTTGTTTTTTCGAAAATCATTGATTCGTTCGAGTGTCCCCTTGGATTTATTAATGGTTTATTTGTTTATCCCTCCGTTTTGTTTATTGACAGCTTCTCGACACGTCGTTGTCGTTACACCGCGAAGGTTGACTTATCTCCGTGCATGTTGCAAGGCGCTTGAGAAAAACTCATTGAACGGTTTGGGGTGTACAGTACAAAAGAGAAGTCTTACACAGCCGCAGAGACTTGCCTAGAAATAACGCGCGAAAGAGGCGCTTGTAAACAAAGACGACGCGCAATCGGATTGGCCGTGCTGTCACCAAGTCAGGTGCGCCATGCCAATCGCATGCGCGCTCGCCGCCCGAGCGGAATTTGTTGTCGAACAGTCGGGACCCCCCACTCTGATTCGGGCTCTCACCCACACTCGTGCGCAAGCCATCCAGTACAGACTCGGCCATTTCTATCGCGGAACGCAGCGACTCGAACGTTTGGCAACTTTTTTGTACTGTTGTGCGGGTGTTCCCGGAAGTCTTGCAAAATAACGCGACGCAAAAGGATGATACACTCCGGGCGGACGAGGCTCGAGGTAAGTCGCGGCCGCTTGGAGGTACCCCCGTTCGTCATTGGGCCATCCTCGTATGTTTTCAATGTTGTCATTGCCGAGAGCGCGAACAGCTGATTCGTTCTCCAGGCTCTAGAGAGACGTTCGCGACGTTGTCTGTTTGTTTGTTTTTTTTTCTTTGTCCTTTCTTGAAATTTGGTTCGTCGGCCACCGACCAACGGACCTCAACTATTTCGAGTCATTGTCAATGCCCCCAACCTGAATCTAACATGTCAACTCGATTCGCGCAACTTTTTTTTTTCTCTTTGTTTTTGTCCGTTACCCAATCAGTTTTATTTACGGTAAAACCCGTCTCGACGCCGTTCCATTTGTCAAAGATTTGACCTTTTTTTCGGGGGGTGACAGTTCGATGGTGTCCAAAGACTTTGTCCTTTTCCATCGGACGAAAAAACTGTTGAATCCCAAAAGCTTCTGTTGCAATTTCATACGCGATACATTTTCACGACGCATAGCCGCTTCCATTTTAAGCGTCATCGACCGTGCAGTCAAGTCCATCGTATCCTTTGTTCTCGCTTTCATTCGCTTTGCTTCTCAAACAGTAAACATTTGTTGATGCAATAAAAAATAAGTGAGGACGTGTAATTTAATCATTAATTTTTTGTTTCGATCTTTTAACTCGATGTTGAATTTTGTCAAGTTTTCATCCGCACAGATTTAAATTATACATGTGTCAGAACGGAAACCAAACTGATCTACGTCAACATATTTTTTTCTCATTTTGTGTGAGAATAAGGAGAGGAAATTGTTTTTTATTTTGAAAATAATGGTGGAAATAAAATTGACACGTTTGTAAGTGCAACCACCTGACAAACAGAAGTGAATGAATAAATAAATATATCAGAATTTTAGAAAAGGCCTTACCCAGGCTTTTGTTTATATAACGTTGTTGCTCTGTGCGGCTGTCTTTGTCGCGTTCATTGTTTGGAAGGACGGTGGGACGGAGACAAAAAAATAACATCACGAATTAATGTTGACAGAGCTGTCCGTAATAATAAGCCACTGTCTCGAGATGGCTCGAACTTGAAGTAACGTCCGTCATTTTCTTCCTCGCTCCTCTTTCACGATACATATATAAGTAATAAATAAATAAAACTTCAATATATTTTTGTTATGGTTTTTCATTTGTTGTCTCTGAAAATTATATCACGATTGTTTATTTTACATGTAAGAGAATACAAAATAACAAAATATGTTACGGTAAGGTTAATTTATGAAAAAAAAATATGTTCGACTTGGACAACTGTTTGATGTGTCGCTGCGCACACAAAGTGATGGCTATTTCGTCACTTTTTCAAAATTCTCTAGATCAATGTCTTGAAAAAAAACTTTTGTATTATCATTTTTTTTCTCCATATTTGTTTAATGTTTTTTAATTTTTCAATGTGAATATTGAATATTCGTAGTTTTTTTTTCACGCTCAGATTTGCTTCTTGGAGTCGAATTTCAAATCGATTTAAGATTTTGTAGTTGCGTTCAGACTGACAGATTTGATTAGTCGTCAATGCAAATTGATGCAAGAAGTCAACTCAAATAAAGAGCAGGAAAAAAAAGACTTCGCAAAAGTTCACTGTGAAAAAAGCTGTTACTGTACAATAAACAAATAAAAATTTTACACACAAAAAAGTTGGATATACTTTTTTTTTGTTTCACAACAAAATTTCTACACAAAAATTGTTACCATGCACCTAAAATAACTTTGCAAATTCATTCGTTCTAATCATTTTCATTTTTATTATTTTATAAGTAAAAGGCGTTAATCGTTCTTTATTTTTGAAATGCACGAATTTCTAATTTGAATCAGAAAATGTTAACGATTATATTTTTTATTTCATTTTGTACATACTTTGTATATGAACAAAATATTTTTATATATCTTATTTGTGTATTTTTAAAATAGTTTTTTCAAAATAAAAATAGTTTTTCAGCATCAAAATTTATTTATAATAGTCATCTAAAACGAAAAAAATTTTTGATTATTTTAAAATTTTAATGTTATACAAGAATAGTGACATACTAATGCAATGTCAATTAATTTAGTTTTTTTTAACTAAATTCATTAACTTATTTTCTGTCAAACGTTAAAGGAGTTGACTTTACATTTTTTTTACAAAATTTGAACTTTTAATGTAAAGTTTGCACTTTATAATTGGTCGTAGTCAGAGAAATTATTTTTATTAAAAAAAATTTTTTCTTAAAAAGGATCTTTAATAGTATTAAACAAAAATAATGAGAAAACAAATTTTTTTAAAAATACATAAAATGTCCAACAAATACTTCTGAAACTTTTTGACTTTTTATTACTTCGTTATAAGTATAAAATTTTGAATATAAAAAAAAATTTTATGGTTTTACCATAAAAATAACAAAAACCGGAGGGATCATTTTTATTTAATTTTTTTTTCTGAAAAAAAAAGATATATTTATTTTATTAAATTTTATCTGCTCCAGAAATTACGTTTTTTGATATCGGATTTTGAACAAAAAATTAATAATAAATAAAAGTTTTATGAGTTTTTTATTAAGAATTTTTTTATTTTTCTTATTTCTAATTTGAAATCGAATACTTAAATAATAGAATACCAAAATCAATACAGTTGACAAAAATTATTGTTTTATTTATTATCCATATTAAAAATATTTCTAAATTATCTGTGATTTTTTTATGTATTCAATTTTTTTTTGATATTTGAAATATATTTGAAAATAAGAAGGGGACAAACTTGTCCCTGTTAGACTTTCCATGGTGTAAAAAATGCAGGTTTTCCAATTGACGAATGGGGTATAGACAACCTTTTCAATTTTTGATCGAACCGAAGATCCAACGAAAAGTGAAGATAAAAACAATATAGTAAATGGCAAGGCGCCGAGCATATTGTATTATTCACATGGCCATTTTGTATTTCCCTCTAACAAATTCATCGCCTAAAACTCATTTCACTAAGTTGTCACATTCACATTATTTTTATCCACATATTGTGTCTTAATAATCATTCGCCATTTATTTCATATATTATGTACAATAATTCAATTCCAGGATGTCAATTTTATTGTCCATTATTTATTTTACGAAAACACTGAACTACAAAATTATTCCCCGGGTAAACAAAAACAATTCAACTGTTCCACTCTATTGATTCAGATAAAATTGTTTTATTGATTTAAATTAAAGAAATTTCTATCGTCTCAAAAACGATTCAACCAGATTAAGTCGTTTTAATTTTTTTCAAATTATTATTATAACTAATAAACCTGAACGGAATTGTTTTTCAATCAATTTTTCATTTTGTAAATAATATCTCGTTTGTAGACGGAATTAAAGAAGTAGTTACATATAGTTTAATTATAAATGTTTGATGAAAAATTGAGGATTTTGTTGTAGAAAAAAGTTAGTCGAGTGGGCGTGGGTGGAGGGGGCCAAGTATTACAAGATGTTCAACCAGTTGAAGAATCCGGCAGTCAATGGTGGAGTCAACAACATACTTCTTATCACCATCATTATCAACCTTACCTCCATCATGACGATCATCATCAAGGCAATTATTATACTTCTCAATCGCACATCCACAACAATCCTGTCAGTACCATGAAGCAGTCCTACATGCAGGTTCGTTCGTCAAAATTTATTTATTCCTTTTTTCAAGTTTTTATAAAGAATTGAACAATTTGTATACAATTCAGGTCATCACTTATAAATACAAAATCAGACATTTTTCTGTCCTTGAAATACAGTTTTAATGAAAATTCAAATTAAATTTCTTATTCGGCAATAATACATTGAAACATGCAACTAGCTAAATTATTTATACGATGGTTAATTGTTTATTTGTTATATTTCAAGCTCACGTGGGGATTTCACGACGATGAGGCCCAAATTAACAAAAAACTGCCACGAGAATTGATACTCAGGTACATATTTTTGTCACCAATTTTTTTTTTTTCAAATTAAACAATTACGATCAAAAACTATTTATAAAAATAAAACTTTAAAAGGTATATATTAAAATGTGAAATTAACAGAAAGCCCGTTGTTGCAGAATTTTTTCATATTTGGATGTTAGATCACTATGCCGCTGTGCCACAGTAAGCAAAGCCTGGAACGTGTTGGCTCTCGATGGCTCCAACTGGCAGAGGATTGATCTGTTTGATTTCCAGCGAGACGTCGAGGTAGCCAGCTTGGCTAGTTTGTTACATCACAATTATCGTTAGACTTGTTACTCACAAAAAAAAATGCATTACACAATATTACTCAATTTGCACCAAATTGATTGATCTTTGTTATTGATAAGAAACAACGAAAAAAAGATGTAAAACCAATGTAGACGCGTGTTGTGGTTACAGGGCCCAGTTATCGAGAACATCTCAAGTCGATGCGGCGGTTTTTTAAAACAATTGTCACTGCGCGGCTGTCAGAGCATCGGCAACGCGTCGATGCGCACCCTCGCACAGTCCTGTCCAAATATCGAGGAGCTGAATCTGAGCCAGTGCAAAAAGATTTCGGACGCGACATGCGCGGATTTAAGCAGGCACTGTTCAAAGCTGCAACGACTGAACTTGGACTCGTGTCCAGAAATCACTGATCTCGCGCTCAAGGACCTGTCGGACGGCTGCCGGCTACTTACGCACATCAACCTGTCTTGGTGCGAGTTGCTCACTGACAACGGCGTCGAGGCGCTCGCCCGCGGCTGTTCTGAGATTCGCAGTTTCCTCAGCAAGGGCTGCCGCCAGCTCACCGATCGGGCTGTCAAATGCCTTGCGCGCTTTTGTCCAAACCTCGAGGCTATCAACCTTCACGAATGCAGGGTAATCAACGCAAATTATAATTGGGGGAGACCGGGACGGAGTCACTGAGAAAAAAATCAGCAAAAATGGTTCAAAAGGTTCCGCCGTAATAGATGAAATCAATTTCAGTTGTAATGGCTGTGTCTGCTCAGTCGTTTCAGCAGAGCATTTTTCCAGCAGTTGTTACGGTGTGGATTTGATAACGCCAACTTCCAATAAATATTTGTGTTTTGACTAGAGTATATTTATGTGACAAATAGTGATTCAGGTTTTTTGAAAATATTTTTTTTCTTCCATCTTGTTGATATCTTTAACACTTTAGTTCTGAAAGCTTCCCTTTCTTTTTCAATATGGCTGTGATGCATAAGTCATATAGGTGTGACAAAGATGGCGTTAACGAGGCTTCTATAAGTGTAACAAAGACAAAACTAGTTTGCCTTATGCATCACCTTAATAGAACAAATTTAAACACTTGGAATTGTCACGTGACCCACCACACATTCAAAGCTTGTTCGTTCCAGCGATCTGATTGGTTAAGCTCACACACAAGCTGATTCGTGCTGTTCCAGAATTAAAGTGTTAATTAATATTGGCATATTAAAATTTATTGCAATCACTTTTCTAACTTTCTGTATGAAACTTAACCTAAAAACGCTAAAAAAATTAAACAAAACTTCTGAGTTGCATGATCAGTTCTGTGAAAACAACATAGCAATTCAGCTACAACTGCTGATTTTTTTTCTCAGTGCATGATTTTGTTTCAACTAAACATGTTTATTTCCAAGTTATGATTTTACATGTTTTTAAGTTTCTACCAACTTGAAAAAAAGTTCATTTTGATTTGTTTAATTGAACAAAAATCTTTACATTCAATCCTTTTACTTTTGATCGTTAAAAATTAAAAAAAAACATTTTTAGAATTAACAGAGATTAACGTAATTGATCCAAAATTTTTAGGATAAATCATGGGTATTTTTTCTCCCAGTCTCCCCTACTGTTTTTATTTCCAAACAATTTATAAAATTTAACAAATGTTCAATAAATACTTTCATTAACAGATTTAAGTTTTTGCAGATCACCATTTTTGCAACACTTTTCACTTAACCAAAATCCAAAAAAAAAAAAGGAAAAAGGAATTGAGGCACAAGAAAAATTGCATAATTTTTTTTTCTAAAAAATGAATCATTTCACAAAAATCTTCAAAACGAACGAGACATTTGTTGCTTTGTGTTTGAAAGCAAAAGAAAAGAGAGAAAAAAAAAAAAAAAAAAAAAAAAAAAAAAAAAAAAAAAAAAAAAAAAAAAAAAAAAAAAAAAAAAAGAGAAAAAGAAACGGTAATGAAAGGAGCAACTATAGAAAGATAAAGATTCCACTTGAGCCTATATTTAATTGAATTGCTTTCTGGCTGACCATCGTGATGAGATAAATGCAAGTCTTTTCGTTGCAGAACATTACGGACGACGCTGTGAGGGAATTAAGCGAACGGTGTCCTCGATTACACTACGTTTGTATCTCGAACTGTCCACATCTAACGGATGCGTCGCTTGTCACGCTAGCGCAACATTGTCCCATGCTAAGTGTGCTCGAGTGCGTTGCTTGCACTCATTTCACTGACGCCGGATTTCAGGCGCTTGCAAGAGTAAGGATCATCGATCAACTAACAGTAGACAAAAAATCAATCCCTTTCCAGAGCTCTAATCTTTGATTCTTCTCAGAATTGTAGATTACTTGAAAAGATGGACCTGGAAGAATGCGTTCTCATCACCGACGCTACGTTAATTCATTTAGCCATGGGGTGTCCTAGATTGGAAAAATTGGTAAGGGAGGAAAGATCAACAGCGAACAACGAACGAAAAAGCGTCTGTCTTTTTTTAAACAAGGTCGTTCTCTTTTGCAGAGCCTGTCTCATTGCGAGTTAATTACTGATGAAGGTATTCGACAGTTGGCACTATCGCCCTGTGCTGCGGAACACCTCGCAGTTCTCGAACTTGACAACTGTCCACTTATCACAGATGCGAGCTTGGATCATCTTCTCCAAGCGTGCCACAACCTCGAACGTATTGAGCTTTACGACTGCCAATTAATTACTAGAGCCGGCATACGTAGACTCCGAGTAAATACATTTATTTGATGTTCATTCACAGGGCGGGTTTTACTTCTTTTGCTTGTAACATTGACCATCTTCAGAACTTCTTTTTGCATGTTAAATGAAATAAGATGAAAAAAAAAACTTAATAGATATGGGGCATTCCTCGTGAAATTTTCATCGAAAGAAAATAAATAGCTGAAGTAACTTCTTTTGGATACTAGATCAAAAATAAAAAACACGTATTTTTTATTTCTCGAAATTTTATTTGAAAATTCTGATTTACAAATGTTTGAAAAGTTGCACTTTTTACTAAGCTGCTTTCTTAAAATTGCTTTAACTTGAAATAATTCATCTTCTATCCAATTTTATTTTATTTGAAAATTAGATGAAGATATAGAAAAAAAACCTTTAAAATTGAATTCCCTTAAAAGGGAGTACCCCTACGATTTTTGATTGAACGCCAAAAAAATTTTTTTTGGCATTACTGTTTCAGAATTACAGCCACTTTTATATTTTTGTTCTGTGTCTAAATTAATGTTTAAAAATTAATGTTCAAAGCCAATTTGTAAACTGCAATAACTTTGACAATTTCAATTAAAAAATAATTGTCAAATAGACCATTTCGAAGCTTTAAATCTCAGCTTCTTGAAAATGTTATTTTTGTTACATAAATTTTTGTTTCCATAATTTTGTTTCGCTACTTATTTTTAGTCCGCGATTCCTGGACCGCATAGTAACCCTTCCGATTCATCATAGAACGTTTTCCTTTTCTCACATTTGAAGTGGCTATATTTTTTTTTTTTATTCCGAGAATCAAAAACGGAATTTTGCACACTCATAATCAATACTTTAAAGCTTCTGAAAATGCAAAAACAGTCGATTTTCTTTAGAAGTAAAACCTTCCCTTAATCGCTAGCTTTAATTATTGATGTCTGAATTTAAAAAATTGAATTATTTTCAGACACATCTGCCAAATATCAAGGTGCATGCATATTTTGCACCTATTACTCCTCCACCAAGTACAGCGGCCCCGCGGCAACGATACTGTCGCTGCTGCATCATTCTGTGATTTCGTACTGGGACAAAAGCGTCTTCTCTAAATTAATGTAGAAGCGCGAACTGTCGGTTCAAAAAAAACAAAAAAAGAAAAAAAAACTACTAAGTACTAAAACCGAGACACGGCAATCAGAATCGATGAGCAACTGTCACGGAACGAGAATTATATTATAGGGGGAGCGTTCTGGAACCATTCCGAACTCTGATCACCGCCATTAATTAACGCTTTCCACGTTGATTGTTTGAGGTACAATGAAACAATTCAAATTTACAAACAAACAAACAAAAAAAGAAAAGAAAAATGTCGCACAATTTTAGCGCAAAACAGAGATGGGGGAGCTGCGATCGTAGCCAACTACACCAACGCCATCTGTTGGCCGATAGATGGCTCCTGAACGCTGATTTGCGCGCGCAGATAACGAGGCAACACTTTTTTCAATTCAATTGAAACCCCCCCTTAAACTGAGGGCGAACGATGAAATTATTTTTGGGACGCTAGTTGAGCA
Source organism: Trissolcus japonicus (assembly GCA_030522925.1). Taxonomy (NCBI): domain Eukaryota; kingdom Metazoa; phylum Arthropoda; class Insecta; order Hymenoptera; family Scelionidae; genus Trissolcus; species Trissolcus japonicus. The sequence continues at coordinate 22,404 of JAPYZS010001262.1, read as the reverse complement.
AAACGTGTATTTTATGATAATTCGTGTATTGATGTAAATACCAGTTAAACCATAGTGCAAGGTGTACTGTTGACAAGCACAATCCCACAATATTCTTGTAATCATTATTCGCAGTATTTTTGTATCTCAAAAAGTATCCAATGTTCTTTGGGTACACGAACTCGCGGCTCCAGGCGTGTTATTTTAAACTGAATTTGATTTTTTGTACTCTGTTATATCGTCGACTAAGCAACGGTCTTGTTTCAGACTTGGTTTAAAGTTTAACTTAAACGTGCAAGCATTTTAATCACATTTGGGGCGATTTAAAAATTATTTGTCCAACTGATCATTTATTTTGTTTTATTTCAACTCGTTCAGTATTTTTTAAATACATTTTTTATCGCGTTGTTGCGTGTAAGCCACAAAGAGAGAAGAGATTGAACCTTTTCTTTTTACCTAAGTATTTTGTTCAGTTGATCAATTGATAAAAAGTGGTTGGCCATTTATTATTTACAATTTAATGTAGAGTGTAAACCATTTTCCATTTCGTGTTTTGGAGTAAACTAAATGACACGCTGTTTCACAATGAGATAACATAACGGTACAGTGCTATCAGTGAATCACAAAGACTAACATCGCCCATCTCTTGTTATGTTGTATTTCGGCCGATGAATCGCAACGTAAAATGTACTGCAAAAAAAATAAACTGGCATTTTATCCAAGTCACCTGACAGCCAAATCAGGACGTTCGAGGCGTCGATAAACAATCCAATAGCTGATAAGAAACTATGTCTTGGTAGGAAACAATATGATTCCTGCGGTACACGCATTAACATCTTTAACTGTAGAGACAACTAGATTTTTGCGGCGACAAAAAGATACAAAGTTTACTTCAAGATATATTTCAGAAAAAGAAAAGAGAGCGATTATTATATTGTAAGTCAGTGGTGTCCGACCACCGACATGCATTTCACCTGTTGAAACAAAAAAAAAACCCTTTGGAACAGTTACAATTTTGGTTTGCATCGAATAAGAAAACAGAAAGTCATATTTTCGGAAGACACGTGTTCAAATTGAGGGAGCAGTTGTGCGCTATCGTGGAGTTTATTTTTCATCTTGGTTATTTATTATTTTGTATTCTTTTCGTTTTGGCATTGGACACTTGTCGTGAACTGGGAGAATTCAGACTGACTTAACGAATCAAAGCGCTAAAAACTCTGTTTACTTGCCTGCGACGTATCAACATTTTATATTCAATTGTCAACTCGATCCAGATGAGTTTCATTGGTAAACGGATATCGAGAAAACGAAATATTGGGGGGTATTCTTAAGAAAGAGACCGTGACAACACAAGTTGTACGACGATTCGAATTTGCAGAGCTGATTCTTTTTATATACGCAACACCTATACTGATTGTTTGATAAATAATAATAATTGCGATTTATATTTTGTCGGTTACCTATAATTTTATTGTACCAACGACTGTCTTTTTTCATTCAAAGTTTATGATAGTTGATTTGAGGGTCACGAGACTGATCGAGACGTTGATGGACACGATCGGCCCATCGATTAACTTTCGATCAGTCGCCTGACCGCGATTGATTTTTTTTATACGTTACCATTGTAAGAGTTTGGGTAGGGATGTGTTATATCTGCCAATGACTTGAAAATGAGGGAACAAAATGAAAATTGGTATTTGTTACATTCGAATTATGACCTACGGACATATTTTGTACATATACATGTATTTATTTCGAAGTTGTTGAATGTTGAGAGTTAGGAGTATATGTTTTACGCGAACCCCTTACAGTCCAACTTCAACCTTTTATCTTTTACGTTGATTCATATTATAACAAAATTTTAAACACCACCAATGATGATCTGAAAGGAATGGTGCAAATTGAACTGGTGTTCTGAAATGAATTTGAATTTAAGATTGGATGAAATTTTGAAACATCGAAACATCTAACTCTCAACGTGACGATTACACGTAAAAAAGAAAAAAGAAAATATAAAAAACACGCTCGTCGCACGAAGCATTAGTTTAACTTCCTGTCTTTGATTCGAGAAGTGCGTATATTGCAATTTCATATACCATATACGTTAATTGTTCCGCTGGAGTATCGGTTTCTATAAACCTTGGTAGAATTAAGTGCGTCAATCGTTATATATCTACTTTAGGTTGTAACGAAGTAATGGATGAAGAAAACAAAAAAAAAGAGTAGAATACGAACTTCGTAAAACAGATAATAATGAACACAAGAAAAAAAATGATAAAAAAAAGGAGTAATAAAAAAAAACCTATGTTTTGTACGCTGCATGTCGTCCTTAGAAAAAAATATGTGATCATCGTAAATTGTCGTACGAAGTCAAGATATTCTAGCAAGACATAACAGAATGCACGTATTGTATAATTATGTATAATCGAGTTTTCATTGCCATGGCCTCTATTTTTGAAGTCAAATTTGTGATTACAAACCAATGTGTTCACACATGCATCAATTCACGGCGACATGTTCAATTTTTCGTTCTTCAAATCAAGTCAGTGTTTGATTTCAAAAATAGACGCCGCGACTTCATGCGCGGTATTAATTTTTTTTTCATCAATTTAGTTTCTCGATTATTACGCTCCTTTAGCCTCTTAAATTTTTTTGTTCTTGTTAAAAAGAAAACGATGGAGATCAAGGCATTCTCATGTCCTATCATTTCATATTCGGAACACATTTTTAAGGGAATCTCTTCATTCAATATCGATCGTGAGAACTTGTGATTATTTCGGATACAAAGGTAAAGGCAAACAAGGAAGAAAAAGCGAAGCGACAGAGCGATAGTTATTGTGAATAACCGAGCGTGAATTTTACATCACTAAATTGTGAGATTGAACAATTAAAAAACGATCGAGCAAGTGTTTGGCTGTGCATTAGAATAGACAGAAAGATAACAGACGTTATGAAGCAGACAGAATACGTTAATGCCGCCAATTCGAATCCGGTACTTTTTTTTGTCAATTTTTCAGCCGTCCCGATTGAGTACTTTTAAAACAATAACATAACACAGCCGAAAGCAATTTTTGATAGTGTCTTGCAATAATTCAGTTGCATTTCAATTGATTTTTGTATTATTTTTTTAATGTAAATTGAATTTTGATACAATTTTTGTATAAAATCGATTACCATCGACTTTTTTTGTACAAATTTGATTTCAATATCTCAAGGTCTCAAATTTGAGGTTCAATTGTTTGGCCTACCAGGGGTACTCGGATTAGGATTGGTATAGCTGTATCACTGCGTCTGAATATCGAAATTTCGCTGCTATCATAAGCTGCAATCTACAGTGTATATATTTTCATTAATGTATGTATTATAAAAAAAAACTGAAAACAAAAAAAAAGATAAAAAGTCATATTCAAAACTTTTTTTCTTGTATGTTCACAAACCTATTCATTTGTATAAAATCAACAAACAATTTTATATTCTTGTAAAAATTTTTTTGTATACTTTCTCTGGGTTTACCTTTGTAAGAACAAGATTTCAACTTTACTTTTAACAACAGTCTTTTTCCGTATCTGCAAAAGATGAAAAAAATGTTAATTTTAAAATGTGTGCTAATTTTATGATTATTTGTTAAATTTTATAGGGCATATTTTATTTAAGTATCATCATCACGTCCAGGTAAAATGACGTATAATAAAACCGATAACGTTTTATTTTTTCCATAAGAAAAAAAGAAATAAAACCGATGTAACAAAAAATTAGTTTTAATTATTATTGTAATCATTTCGAGGACATTTTTGGCATGTTTATTTTAAGGGAGTGAAAATGATCTCAGAAGAGTATGTGCTTTGTGGCGAAGGGGTACGAAATTCAAACAAGATATAAGCGACAGTGGATGCAGCGTATTTGCAGAATACATGTGGGCGCGCGACGATATACGCGGAACGACGAGAGGCGAATATTGCACATTGCTGATGCTAGTTTAGTTTCATTTTAGTCTTTAGTTTGTGACGGTGTCTCTCACGAGGAGGATCGCTCGCCAAATTGTTCTCTTTTGTCATCGCATTATATTCTTTAATTAGTTACTCCTGTCTAAATCAATAGGTAAGCGAGTACCCTGATACGCGTTTCCAATAACTCGCATCGTTCATCGACAGTCATTTCTTTTTTTTTTTTTTTTCAACCGAGCTCTCATCCCAATTTGTTTACAAATATTTTTGCCGGCAACGTTGTGCTAAACTTACTGCCGTTTTCTGAGTCACTCTCCCAACATTTTGAAGCTTTTAAATTTGTCTGCTGACAAAATTAAAAAAATCTGAACACTTATTTTTGACATGACCTCACCGAAGGCAATAATTCACCAACAATAATTTCGTCGTCATTTTTATGTAACTTTTTGAGTTTAATTTTGATTGTTGCACAGATCGTTACCCAGAGACGTAATTAATTGCGTAATATTTTCGTTCAAATGTTCTACCAATAACGCGATTGAGGGGAAATAATTAATTACTTTAATTACAAGTTCTTAAAAAGAATGAGTGCAAAAATATTGAATCAGTGCAACTAATTAAGTTCAACTAATTAATAATAATTTGATCGATAGCGGGATCGATCCAATGTACCGATATAGATAGTTGAGTGTGATCTTGCGTTTCGAGTTGAACACAAAGTTGAAGGGAATTATCGGCCGGGTCTATTTTCGTTAATGTGGATATTCTGTGCTGGCATGGTTCCAAACTTTCCGAGAGAATAGCATTCAAGATTCAAGATTAATTTCAACAAGATGTGCTCCGACGTTCGTTCAATTAACAATCATTACAAAGCGAGATACGTTTTATGCAATCGGTAAAAGATATATAAAAAATATATCTATTTCGACACAAAGTATCAATTTGTTTTTTTTTTTTTTCAGTTTTATTTTTCAGATCACAAAAGATATAAACGGTTTTGTTATTTCAATAATGTTGTTGTAATAATGGTGTAAACTTGAAAAATTTGTACGTCTGAGGTGTGTAATCGACGAGATCAAAAAAAAATCGTGTCACGCTGTAAATCATTCAGAACAATTGATCACTGCAGGAACAAAATTGTGCACTCCCGTACGATTAAACGTTCAATTAAGACAAAGCTTATATTCATGAAAGTCGTCGACCATGTACAGGGTGCGGCTCCCGGATCTATGAATAACAACTCAGATGCACTGCCCGTTTCATTCCATATGCCATAAAAATATTTCAACATTTTCAAAGGTGTTTCCGCTACATGAGGGGGTAATGTGACAAAATTATTTTTGTCGCAATTTTGGCATCTAAATTTACTTGACGGTGACATTTTCCTTTTGCACTTCTGACCGTGCGAAAAATGTTTGTCAAGCATCGCGTTGAACTGAGCGCACGTTTCATACTCATTATCCTTATTTTCGTCTAGGAAACGGGCATTATTTATAGAACACGCGAGTACACAGAGTTCCTTGAATTCGAATGTCAATGCACTCTTTTGATTAATTGTAAAGAAATTCGCAGACACTGGTGGAGAATTAGCTGCAAAAGTATACATATATTATAAACTCGGAGGACGTTTCAGTTAGTCGAGTGTCATTGGAGATGAACTTTGACGAGCTGAATGAACGAATTGACTCGAATGAATTTTTAACAGAACTCTGTACGGGTGTAGTAATTTGAAAATTGCCATGAACAATTTTTGTTATATAAAATAAAAAATTATTTGATTTCAATTCGTTTAACACTTCAGCCCTTGTTGTATATCATATTTGAGGGATTTTCACTTTTTTGTAGATTAATTTTAATACAATTTCATGCATGATGAACATATGTATGCAGTTTATTAGAATCCAATAAAAAAAGAAAACGTACAATATTTTCACCAGATTTCGCTTTTTAAAAACAGTGTTTATATACGATACAAATTTTAAAAGTTGATTAAAATGTTCTTAATATAGGAGAGTTGGGGTAATTGTGACACGTAGGGTAATATGTCACACCGAAATTGAGTTCCCATATGCTTTAATTTTAATTTTATCTTTATAAAATAAATATTAACATTTGTATATAAATTTTAATCGAGTGTCACAGTTACCCCAAAATGTCACAATTGCCCCAACTGTTCTTTTTGTATCAAATGATCAACATTAAAACAAATTGTTATTGAAATTGTTATGCAATTGAAAAACATTTTTGTAATTTAAATATTGTGTAGTTCACAGAATAAAAACGATGATGGCAAACTCCTCAGCGGGAGACACCGTCCTTTCGACAACGAGTCAAGTAAACGAAGTAGCTTCAGTAGGTAAGAAGGGTCTCGCACGACAACTCTTCCGGTCGGAATCGAAACCCGGAACGAGGAAGAGGCCCCTTTTTGAGTTTTCTTTAAGAAAAGCGGAGGTTCCTAGGAAAACACCCAGACAAGACGATGCAAAAATTAACGAAAAGAAGAATAATCGAGGTGACCAAATCTTAATCCTCAATGTTTGTTTTAATTTTTTAATTTTTTTTTTCAACTGAAATTATTGTAATTTCAACAGAGATGTAATTTAATTTCGAATTTTCTAAATTAAAAATCACATTAAGTGAATCACGTTCAGTTTAGAAAGTTTTGAAATCAAATAATTGTTCAGTTGCTATTGTTCTACTAATGAAAGCTTTTGCAAAATTGTAGAAAAAAATTCTTCGCTGACTGCTGTAACGAAAATTGTCGACAAAGGTGTACCCGAAGAAATTGCATCCGAGAAAATTCAAAATAAAACCGAAGGTTGCATCAACGCAATGAAACGAAAATGCCAGGAACATAAAAAGGAGGAGGAGGATGAAGAGGAAGAAGAGGAGTCACGGGACGTGAAAGTCAAGAAAGTCGCGACAACGTTGAAGAGCGACTCGATGAAAGACAACGTTGAGCGGCTACGCAAGACGATCTTGTGGCTCGAGCAGGGCGGGCGCAAACTTCGCGAGGAGCTCGCTGCCGTCAGGACTGAACTGCACGAAGAGCGACGCGCGGCTAAGCTCGCTAAGCGAGAACTAGATAATGCAATAAAACAAGCCAAACTGTTCGAAGCTGCTAAATATCAGCAGATTATTGCTGAGATCAAACCCAGGTGAACGCAATTTATTGTTGTTCACATTTCAAAAATGAACAAAAATTATCATGACAAACATTTTTTTTCTTTTTCTATCTCTTCTGAACTTAAGTGGAAATCAATGTATGTAATATATATTTTTTACCGGAAAGAATCGTTTTAACACTGTAATTCTGGAACAGCACGAATCAGCATGGGTGTGAGCTCAACCAATCAGATATCGCTGGAACGAACAATTTCTTTTCATAGTGCTGTCTCTTTTTTTCCTATTTCTGTCTTTATTAAAAGTCAGCCATATTGAAGAAGAAGGGGAAGCTTCCAGAACTAAAGTGTTAAGATGAATAATTTTTATTTATTAAAAACAATTAATTTCATTACATTTTCACACGGCAAGAAAACTTGTAATAATAATTCTCAAATTTCTGTGACTTTTTACCAAATTGTTTCATAAAGCAGTGTTAAAATGACAATTTGATAGAAATTATCAAACTGTTTGATACAAATTCTATCCAATTATGTAATTTTAAGAAATATTTGGCAACGTCGCAAGCTCTTTTATTTTTATATTTTTTATTTGAAATTTTGTTTGTAAATATTTGCCAGTGGGTGGAATTGACCTCGGATCCCCGTGTGCGCGGAGCCTGGCCTGAGTCCCTGAGCCATTGATCCTCCTCGTAAATCATAATGCAAAATGCAGATAAATTGCGTTTAAAAACCTAACCTAAAAATTTGTTTGTGTCGCCTGCGCGCTGGTATACAGCGCACATTTTTATCAAACAGTTGGGTAAAATTTCTAAAACTCTAAATACTTTTTATTGAACACACAAATAAAAATGATAAAACTCTAAATAATTTTTGTCGCGTGTTGTTTAAAATAAAAAAAACGAATTCAATAAAAATCAACAAAGTAGGCATTTTATCACTGCTTTATGATACAGTGTGGTAAAAATTCACAAAAATTTGAGAATTATTATTACAATTTTTCTTGTCGTGCATAATTTCATTTATTATAATTTGTATTATTATTTAATTAAATAATATGATAGGAAACAAATGGATAATAATAAATGTTTTTGTACAGTAAACTTTCACAAATCGCACCACAAACGTCTGCTACAATTTTGTCCGATGAGGTGCCGTCCAAGCAAAATACGACGCTGGATGAAAATCATAAAAAGGAATTGCTCGCTCTGAAGAAGAAATTGGCCGAGGCAGAACTGACGATTTCGAAATTGAAAAACAATACCAAATCTTCAATGGACCCGAGAGAGACGAACAAACGTGGAAAGTACTTCACTAATCAAACTCAGATGCGCAAGTTAGACAACGAGATTCAGTATCTGCGAGAAGTAAACCGCAAACTTGAGGAAAAGTTGCAGGTGATTCTTTTGGTGTGATTTTCTGAAATTAAAGTAAAATTAAAAAATTCAATTTTGAATTCTATATATAAATATGATGTATTAAAAAATAATGTTAAAGTGATAATATTATTAATGTTCAAAAATAGATCAATTATGAGATGTCTGACTTTGTAGATTGTAACAAAGGCTGAGAGGTCACGGGCCGTAGAGATGCGTGTGCAGCACGAAAATCACGAGGCGGAACTCGTGGCCCTGCAAAAATCTATGCGTAGCGACACAATTAAAATGGTGAGTTAACTTTTCGAGCGATCACAAAAATGAAACTGGATTCGAACGATCCAAGTTCAATGGCACTCCCTGCGCATCAATCCCAATTTATAAGACTGATATGAGAACATGCACAAAGTCTCAACAAAGTTTCTGAAAAATTTTTCATTACGTATCAATTCAGTTTGATAGACTTTTTTAAACGCACAAAAAAAAATCTTCGTTATATTTTCACATCACATGTTACTTTTAGGTCACTTTTTGTATTGCAAAGTATAATAAACACATGTTGTACTTCTATAATTCGATTGGCATTCATTTTCATTTTCCCAGTGAAAATATTATCTTACATTTTTATTGTCAACTTGGTATCGATTAAATTTCATTTAAACGAGTGCATGATCGAAAATAATTTCTTTAAGTAATAAAAATATTTTTTATATTTCTATCAGTACAGTTTTGTTTTTTTTTTCATTTTCAAGTATGTAATTTCTTTAATTGCTATAATAGTTTTTTTTCATTTTTTAGATTCAAATGTCATATGAAATGAACACCCGTTACATCAAGATTGAAAATAAATGCTAAACATTCCTACCGCATCATATTTGAACTTGTGTAATAATCGCCTATTCGTGGGGTCGTGGTTCACTGATGGTTGCACTCGTGGTTTCGTTAGTAGGTCACGAAAGTGGGATGCACCAGCTTTAGAATCGCTTCAAGTCATACCTTGCGTTTTCTCAGTGTTCGCATCTTGCGATAAGGCGCGGCCTACAAATTACCTCGTTATTATTATGGTGTTGTATTTTTTTTGGTTTAAATTAATTGGTGAAAATCATTGAGATCAATCGTAAATCATGTAAAAGTACATCTTTATAACCTGTGAAAGTATCATGCAAATCGTGACTTTGCATCTGCTGCACGATGACAAATCACAGAACCATGTGTAAAATCAATAATCATAATGTAAACTACAAAATCTAGAAAGATCTGAAAAATTGAAACAAAAAATTAATCTCCGATTTTTTTTATCTGATTCATCGGCGACTGATTTTCCGTACGGATACACTCCGAAGTTATAATTTGTGCAAGTTATAAAATGAATTTAAAACAGTCTGACTCACACAGCAGAGCCCATAAATTAGCATTAGAATGCATCATCGTTCGATATAAAATAAGATCTGTTTTTCGTGGACTCCGGTGTGATTCATTTCTAAAGCATTTCCTCGGGCCGGTTGATAATTGCAGGTCAGTTTTAATTTACAAACAGAGGGCAATCGTGAATTACAAAAATCACGAAATTCTCATTAAATTGTTGAGCATCGCTAAAAAGACAATGCTGGGAGAGATCTTGGTTTCAAATTTTTTTTTTTTCGATTTCGGATAAACGAGATGAAACACGAAAGTATCAATCGAGTTCAAATTAGCCTAGTACCGGTGTATTTGAAATTATAATGAATTGTTCGTCATTTGGGACCGTTCGAATAGTGCTGTTCATCCAATTGTGTCGGTTGCAATCGAGTGAAATTGATTCGAGTTTGATAATCGAATATATGTGGCGTGCACTATGGTACACATTTGAGAAATATAAAATACCAAAATTGTAAACCGACAAACTGAAAACAATTCGAAAAATATGAAAATCGAAGTGAACATTTTAACATGAAAATATTAATTAAAATTAATTAAATGTAAACTATATTTAAATTAAAAAAAAAGTGAGCAAAACAGCCCGGGCAAAAAGAAACATATATGCTGCATATATGCTACATATATGATGCATATATTTCTTTATATATAAAATGTTGAATTGTTTTTATTTTCCAGATAAAATTTATTTTTTTAATATATTTCATATATATTTATATATAATATATATATATATTATATATGAGAAATATATTACGCATATACTTCTTTATATATAAAATGTATTGGTTGGGAATTTTTTTTATTTCCCAGATAAAAAATTATAAATGTTACCATATATAAAAAATACATATGATGCATATGATATATAATTTGCATATATGCCACATATATTGATGTTTATCCGGGTTGTTTAGTTTCGGTCATTTGGAATGCTAAAATTATGATTCGTGCATGTTTTCCATTTCTCATCGAAGTCGAAGAATGCACAATTAGTAGAAAAGGGATCAATGCATAAACGCGGAATTCATTTGGCAAATCAGAGCAGGCACGCAAAACAGTAAAAAAAAAGACAAGTAATATGGGAAGATGTTTGATGTAATTACAGAGGTCTGGGACTGCTGGCATAGTCGCACGACAAGCATTCCGTTCAGCCCCGATGAAGTGTCGACTAAAAATGGTCTTGGAATGTGCGCGCAACGATTTTTGACGATATGCTGGAGGGCACATTTTTAATAACTAGTTTTACCGGGCATCCCGATGTAGGAGTACTCCGAGGCTTTAACCACACCCCTTAAGGGCACACGCTCTCTAAATTATCTTACAAATCATAGGGCCCCGCGTCTGCTTACTCAAATCGCTAATAATCGTTCGGACAAAAATGTTTTGTCGTTGAACTCTCGCATACATCACTTCATTCTGATTTCGTGCAGAAAATCAGCCTCCTCGATTCATCTCCTCCTCGTCCCCCTTGACTACCAATATCGGTTTCCACGATTTTGATTAGTTCATCTTTTTGTATTGTAAACTGACAGGAAATACCAAGGGCCATGAGAAATCACAATTATACCTTAAACTTGAAAATATACTTTGAGGCAGAACCAGAGACTTTGCCGCGGCCGTTCTCCGCGGTCATCGAGACGAAAAATCTAATCTCCGACTAACATCAGAAATATTTGCCTCATAAGTGCGTACGGTGGAACGCGAATCTGACGTAATTTAAATCCAATTCCATCCTCGGAAACTTGAGGAAAGACGTGTCTCGAGACTCAATGAACTTGCAACTTGCGTAGATTTGTTCGGTCAAGCGTGTGAATTTGGGAGCCAGCCAAACAAGTTTCTTGCCACCGTGAGAATAGAGTCTTGCTAACCAACGACCGACCTTAATGCTCGCTCTGCATTATAGAGCTTGCATTATTTATTTGATATCCCGAGCCTGAGATTTTATACTGCATGCTAGTTACGTTCATCGCCTCTGTTGATTACCCTTTTTTGCACCTCTTTTTTTTCCTTTGACGTAAAAAAAATGTGTGTAATATGGCATACAAACATGTTACATATATGTTTATATAAGTTCCATATATGATCAACTGTATAATAAAATTAAAAAAATATATATATGTTTTATACATGTCTTCATATATGTTACATTTATGTCCCATATATATCCCATATATGTCCTATGTATATTTACATATATGTCCTATATATATTTTCATATATGTCCTATATATATTTTCATATATGTTCCATATGTTTTATATTATGTCAATTATATATGACATATATAAAATATCGTTCAATTACATATCAGTATAAAATCCAGCATCTGTCTGGTACGTAACGTTTATCAACATGTTTCGCACTTCCACATGAAAAAAAAAAACAAGAAGAAAAAAGATTACATATTCTTCTGGACGTTCCACTTTTGCCAAAAGTCGGCGAAAGTCTTTCTCTCTATCTCGTCTGGTACACGCTGAAGGTGCCTTTCAAGGTGCACACACATACACCGAAAAATGGTCTATCACTTGTAACGAGAAACTCGGCGACCAATTGGCATTAACAAGTGTGACGCGAATATAGTCTCGAGTTAATTATATGCGGGGCAATGTAAGCCCCCCCATACTTCGACATTTCATTCGTGTTGTTTATGCACTTTCACTTGACGGTTCAAATTATTTATCTCCCGAAAAATTCGATGCACCATCGATATAATAACGAAAAGAAAGTTCTTAATGAAAATAGAGCCTTTTTTACAATTCCGAGCTTTTTGCACTGTTTTCAGTTTTAGTTTTTATTCGTGAGTTTAATTATTTAGATTCGGATACGTTCATAAATTTGCATTACGTTTTGATAAATTTTTCAAAAGTAAACTTGTAGCTTTGAATGTTTTCGTGAATAAATTGCAATTAGAAAATTAAATTGTGATAATAGAATGGATTAAATTTTATCGTTTCAGGCGGATGAAATACAAAGAAAAGAAAAGGAAATTAAACAACTGGAAAAATTGGTCAAGGAACGGACGCAACTGAGCCAAAAGTTAAGACTTCGAGAAGGCATAGCGGTAAGTAAAATTTTAAACCTAATTGTATTAGAGGTAATAATTTCAAAATTAACACAAATTACTAAGATTTTCGAAAACTCGACAAATTAAAATCTTATGTCAAAAAGTGATTTTTTGTGTGTCCTAACATATTATCTTTTGAAACCACCTTATTTTATCTTCCAAAGTCAGTTGCAATTATCAATAACAAGCGAATAACAATTTGATAGTTGAACAAAAAAATTAATTATGCATTTGACATCTTGAACCTTCGATAATTAATTTCCAAATTATATCATTTGATTTGATTAGGAAAATTGGTGAGAGTTTTTAATATTTTGTAGTGACACTCGATCATTTCATAAAAGGTGTAATTTTATTGTCAAAATTTAAAAAAGCTGTACGAGCAGTAAATTAAGGGAGGGGAGCGGTTGAGTTAAGTGCCCTTGTCATTCATCATGCAGTCGCACTGAAAGCGAATCCGTTTAGAAATCACAGCGGCGCTCTCTGACCGTTTCCGCGAGAATAATCAAGTTATGATTCAAGGCCACGCAAATCAAAACATTATGAAATCTGTGATCAATTTTTTAGATTGTTTTCTTTTCTTTTTTTTTTAAGAATTAATTAACTACTACCGAGTGTTTCAAGTAATTGAGATCTAAATGTTCTTTCAATCATTATCCAGCAATGACTATAAAAATAGAAAACTTTCTTTTCATTACTCAACGTTCTTTTATGTAAAAATGTTATTGTTTCGAGATTAGAAAACACTGCAGTGTCTTTTACAAATTTTTTTGTCATAAATTTTTGTATTTAGTCAGCGTGCCGCTGCACTGCAGAAAATGTTTTTGCACACAACTTTCAATACGAATTATTTGACCATAAGAACGATTGATAAATAACAAACGAAATTTGTTAAAAGACTCCCATTTGATTAATTTTTTTCTCGCTTCGTAACTTTCATACGATGATAAAAATGTTCCGTACATTTTTCGTTCAATTCAACTGAGTTGAATTATGTTAAATCAACTGAGAAGTCAGTTAATTTGACAGAATATGAAAGTTGTTTGATAACCTCGTGTCAAACATGTCTGGCAGGTTAATATATGACACGAAAATTTTTTTTTGAATTAAAACTATTTGAAAAATCAATTTTTCATACTTAATTCTGATTTAATAGATAAATAAATATTTGTATAAATAAATCTGTTAATTTTTTTCATGAGAGTTTAAAGTTTAGTTAGTAAAAATATAATTTTACTTAAGCTATTGTATGTTCATGTTTTTCTTAATTTTATAAAGGCAAAATAAATGATTTTTGAAATTGTAATTTCTTCAATTTTTGTGGCATTGTAAATTAAAAAAACAATAATAACTTTTGAAAAATTGTATTTCAAACTTCTTCGCAGTCATGGGAAAACGATACTATAAAATATAAAACATATAAAAGGGACAGGAAAATTATTTATCATGCCGTCTCGCTTCTTAGACAGGAAAATAAAAGCACTTGAATATTCTGCTATTACAATATTAATAATGAATTACGTCAGGTTATATTATATATTTTGTATGCAAATGTTGCATGTTTATTATATTTATTGCTGTAATTTTACAGTACGTTTATTTTTTCGTGTACTGTTAGGTGATGGTTCTGCCATCCACAGAAGGAAACGTTGCTCTCACAGGTAGGAAAAGCGCTCGGCCAATTCAGTCAGTCTTGTAAAAACACCGGTCGAGTGCACACGCTGGCAGATTCGCGCGGAACGGCCTCTCCTGTCACGGCTCTTTCTATTACACAAAACTCTAAACGGACAATCGATTAAAAACCAAAACAAAAATAATAAACAAAAAAAAAAGACAATTGTAACAATAATTTTCAATTGTGTATTATTTTCTTTTCGTTTTTCATCCAAACGGTTTTTCATTCATCGAGGTGAAAAGAGGTGGTTGTGTGTCAGGTGTTATTTTTCTTGGTTCATGCATCCGTCAAGCTGACACTCGCCGAATGGGCTTTGCGCTGAACGAGGTAAATTTGCAAACGCAATAATTTTCAATGTACAAGTAGGAAGAGAAAAGTAGAAAAACAAAATAAGATAAATAAAATAAGAAAATGAGAAAAAGAAGATAAGAAAAAGGTAAATCTGTCGGTTAGAATAAATTGCATAAAACGGAAGCATTTACAAAATTTGCATTTCAATGTGCATTGAATCAACTGTGTGTATAGTAATAAATAATTAATTGTTTATATTGGTTTGCTCTCGGTGTGGCTGTAAGGTTAAGACGGGTATTCTTGACCTAAAAAGTGGTGTTTCAATTAGTGGACGTATGTATTACTGCTCCATAAGTCATGTAATCATTTGTGCGTTGCAATGACGATTACCGAGGCGTGGCTCATGACTTCGAAAATTTAGAGCCCGCGGATGAAAGATCCGTATGAATTTCAGCACCTTGCTTTCGGGACCATCTTTTTTTTTTTTTTTTTACTTTTTAAACGCGCTGATGAACAGATGTATTTGAATATTCACTTTTTAATGACTCAAAAAACGGAGTTTCATCAGAAGTCATGTACCATTGCAACGCCGGTAATTGGTCAATTGATTATCAAGTATTGAAAAAGGGAAAAAAATTGTTCGGGTAGCATTTAAGTGCGACCTGAACTGTTACGTTAGCGAAACTGCTCTTTTTAACTTTCTCATGACCAAAACAAAAACAAAGTCACTTCGAAAATGTATCATTCAAAAACTGGCGCATACACTGTAATCATAAGACGAAGAAGGAAATGAGCCACTTCGTGACAAGTTTTTTTTTTTATATATATTCGGTCTGTTTTTTGTTAGCATGATTGAGACGGTGATAAAACAGTTGAAAGGTGTAACAACAGGTAAAAATGTATACTGTGACTTGTGGTTATATGTTATGTGAAAGTATAAACATGAATGAACATGAACATTTTTTATTGAATAGATCTTTGAGTCAGAAAAAAGGGGCATTTCAAAAAAAAAAAAAAAAAAAAATCGGTTGAATCAAAAGTGAGATGTAAATGATCGGGAAAAAAATGTAACACGAAAAACCGTTTCAGCCTGTTCGAAGAAATCAACTTAATATTTTTGAATACAATGATCATTAGGTTGAAATTGCAAATAAAAAATTTTAGTAATATTAATATTAAAACTATCAAAATTTTATTGTGAAATAGAAAGAAAATCGATTGAAAAGTTTATTTTTAAGTTTAATTTGAAAATATGAGTGGGAATTGAAATTAAGGCATGGATTTAGATCAAGAATCACAGCTATCCTTCATTTCGTTTCTTTATATTCTTAAACGGGATTTTTATAATCAATCTCGAGCCAAGTTTATGATTTTACATTTTTTTTGTAAAGGCACAGGGCGTAATAAACAGTCATAAAATTAAATAATTCAGAATTCAGGCGGCGCTGGGCATCCGCCATAATTTCATAATTTTAATGTAAGCCGTAACTAACAAATTTTGGCAAATTTGCAAAAAAGGATCCGTAAAAGTTTCCGTATAAAATATCTATTTATTTTTCTTACAGATATAATCTGCTACACATCTAAATTATGGAACATAAAAATATTTATTAATATTTATTATTAAAAATATTTATTAGTTTTAATTATTATTATTATAAATGTCCTCATTTCGAGGACATTTTTGGCATGTAATAAACATTCAGTTTATTACATTTTTTTTGTGCAGAGAAAAAGAATGTTTTTCTAAAGATTGAATGACAAACAATCGAAAAGCTAATGTTATATAAATATAGAAGTTGTTATACTATGTTGTTTTTGTACACGTTGCGAATTCGTTTCCAAGCATATCAAAAGAAAACAAGGCTAAAATTGATCCTATTGAACTATTTTATTGTTTTTCGTCGATAACTGAACGCGATGACACATGATGAAATGCGCTTCTATTGTACAAGTAGTTTTTTTTATTGTTTAGATAACCGTCCATCTTTTTACAGCAATTTTGATTTTTATCGTAGAATAAAAATATAACAAAAAATCAATATTGAATAGAATTACGTTAAATTTAGTTAATTTTTTTAGATTATTTAAATCAATAAAAATTCAATTTTAAAATAAAAAAATATTTAATTTAATTTTCGTTAATTCTTAGTAATTTAGTAAAATTTTACATCTTACTAATGAAACGATATTTAAAAAAAAAATACAATTTCAGTATTTTTTTCAACTTTCAAAAAATGTCACTTTTTTCTTCAACTGTGCAGCTACTGAACTTCGATTGTTCGCTTTAGTGATTTAGAAATTGGCTGTATTGTTTGTCCCCCAGTTAACGATCGAGAAATTGAAATTTGACTTGAATGGGCGCATGTTTTTTTGTATTTTGCAATGCACAATGAATAGAAACGTTTTGAATGCATCCTTGATTTCCGTGCATGATGAAAAAAAAAAAAAAAAAATCATGGCATAATGCCCGGTTGTATGAATATTCCACTGACGAAAGGTGCGAAAAACAGTGTGCTTCCGTTTCTTTCCACATCGTTTCCGTCGCGCGTGGCGATTCTTCCGGGTATAGCTTTCTCCAGAATGGCTCGTGTGCACTTTATTCGGTTCTGCCATACGGTCAAGATTCCAAACAAAAACAATGATGAATGCGTATGTGTCATATATATCACATCTATAATCCGACATATATGTTACATTTCGTATATATATGTCAACACATGTCACATATGTTACATAATTGTTACATAAATGTTTTATATATGTGAGCATATATAATCATATATGCATTGTATATAATACATATATGGTCATATATATAAGTCACATATATTTTTAAGTAACATCTATGTAACATATAATCATATATGCAACATATATAATAACATATATCTGCCATATAAGTCACGTATATCTTTTTATCGATATATTTATGTAAATGCCGAATTTCTTGTTCGTCAGATTTTAATTTCATTAAACACATCCGGATACTTTCTCTATGATTTCTAGTCAACAAAGTTACAAAGAATAATATAATTATCGGTTGTAATAATGATTACAGGTTTAATGAAAAAATAGCGTCTATTTCAATACAAGCTTGACCATAGTCGTCGGAATGGTAAAAGTGTAAGGAGCAAAAATGCGCTAAGTAAAAGTCACAAGTTAACGTATCCCTGTTGTTGAATGTCAATATCAAGTATCTGCTAAGATGGATTTCGCAATAACGCACATTCGAAACGATCAAATGGATTGCCGAGTGTAGCGCTCAACCAAGCAGAATTAGTCTCGTTTGTGAATCACGTTTCATTGTATCCCCGGTAATATAAATTAGCTGCATTGCGAGACACAACAGATATGTACCTCTATTATAAGGCACAATATTGCTTTTTTTTAAATTCCAATTGATGTGCTGATGTATATTTCATCACTGCGAAAATGAACCCAATCAAAATTCATTTGATCGAGCATGCTATTTGACTTGTGCAATAATTGTTGTATCCTCGGTAGTATCAGTTATTGATGTTTCCAAAGCAGTTTTTGAAAGTCGTTTCAAGAGTTTTCCGAAGAGAAAGACAGAGAAAATGAAACCAACGTTGTGAGAGGGACAAATTTCAAATTTAAATTAAGGATCATGGGACGGAAAAAGAACGTGTCTAATACTTTTTAAAACGATATCCGATGCCACCGAAAATATATAAATTTTGTCTGTAACTCTTTTAAAATTTTATCAGAAGAAAAATATTTATTGAAAAACAAAAAAAAATATTTAGTTGCGATAATGACGTTAATTAAAATTAGATAAGATAAGTTTTTGGTTTTTTTCTTTTCTTGTTACGATAAAAATTAATTTATTTGATTTGACTTAATAGCACATTAGATAAGGGGTAATACAATTTCATTCTAATCAAATTTATTTAAAAATGAACTTAATGAACTAAAATAATTACATCAAGCGAAACAAATACATTGAAACATTGTAAATTTGACGGCTTTTTAAAAAATATTGGACTCGTATTTTTCAGCAGAATCTTTTGGTATACACAAGTAATCTTTTTTCTAAAAATTTTCCAACTGTGATGAAAATCAGATTTTTTCTATTTCCCATTTTTTTAATTAACAAATGAATAATTTTTTGATTAAAGTTGATAAAATTGATTAAAAATCCAACTAACTTTTTTTTCGGGAATTAAAAAAATAGGTTTTTTCTTGCATTTTAGAGAAACTCATGGAAATTCATTAGCGACAACGCCTAACGGTAGTTGTTGATCCTAAGAAGCATTCGTATTGATTGTTAATTATATGTGCTGATTACACCAATTCAATTGGTGTAAATTCCGCGTATCTGTTTTATAGAGAGTTCTAGTGTCACGTAACTAAGGCAATTTCACGTGCTAAAAGTTACATGCATGTTAAGGCATTTTTTTCATGTTATTTTACTCCATAAATTCTTTTTTTCTCTCCTGATTAAAATTTTTTTTTCCAATTATTTGAGAAGAGAAAATATTTTTGGTACTGGGAAAAAAGTAGTTAAAAGGAGTACACTGGAACAAAAATAACATGGGAATTTTTTTCCACATCTAATTGTACATTTATTTAATAAATTAAAAAAAAAAGAACTTAAATTAAAAAAAAAACATACAAGAATAAGTTTGATTTTTATTTGCTATTTTTTAAACAAGTTTTTTATTTTTAAAATTCTCGAAGAACTTATGTATATTTTTATGACATATAAAAATAATTAAATAGAATGCGGTACGAGTTCGCAGATCGCGACATTTATAAAGTATAGGAATTACTTTAATTAAATACAATACATATCGTTCAAAGAAAATATAGATATTAAATATTCATCGTTCCACCATGAATGTCTGGATCTTCACACCTTGAATTTCCTAACACCTTTTTTAATGATTGGTGTCATACAGACGCAACTATAGAAAGTTCAATAAATCATGCGAATAAAAAAGATACAATTCAATTACTCATCCAGCATCTTTATTTCTGTTCAATTATATTTTTCGCATGATTCGCTTTTTCTCTGTTCCATGTAACGAGCTCTCATTAATTTTTTTTTATTTTCGCGAGGAAAAACCCCCTAGGGTAATTACAATTAAGTTGACAATTTTTTCCTGTTTAAATTAAAAAAATTACTGCTTAAGGTATAAACTGTATTAAAAAATACAGACAGGTACATTTTATATCATTATAAGAATTGCAGAAGGCGATAATAACATATAAAAAAGTATTTTTCAATAACATAAATATCTCTGAGGGTGAAAAGTCCGTATTTAGAAAGGCCAATGGTTCGAGATTTTGCAAGTTTCTCTTTTGTAAATTGATAGTGCAAAAGATATGGTAAAATTGGTTCTTAAGCTTGATCTATTGATACTGTAGGTTCAAAAGCATGGGCTAGACATGAGCATAAATAGCAATGAAAATGAACAAAAAACAAACGGAAATCAAAAAAGACCAATCTGAGAAAAAAAAGTTTGTTATAAATTATTATCAAAACTGATTAGATCGGATGAATGAAATCAGTGACAACAAATATGAAATGTAAATGACTTAGCGATTTAATTTAATTTATGTCAAACATATCGTTAAAAACTTTCTTAGATGATGGTAAAATGTTATCGTAAGTTCTCATCAATTATTTATTATTGTTTGTTAGAAATGCTGGAGGCGCGCGTGAACATAGACATAAAAAATGTTTTTTCTCAAGTGACGTTATGGAGGACTAAGAAAAGTGGGTTATGCACTAAGACTTGCACGGTACTTAGATCGTAACGAGCGAAATGTGGATATACCAGTACATAACTGACCGGTGCCAGTATAATCTTTATTACAAAAAAGTATACTCTCGCCAATTCTCAGGGTCACGCAGAACTCTCACGGATAGATATATATCTCAAAGGAGAAACCGCAAAACATATCGTCGGCCGAGTTATCAACGGTTTAATATCCAACTTTTTCTGATGCCAATATAGTCAATGCACTCGAATTACAGAACAGAAATCGTACGCGAAATAGAAAAGATTCTTACGTAAAATTTAATAGCATGATGTTTCCACGGTGATCTACAATGTTGGATACGAAATTCTTTCTTACAATTAGGCGTGCGTTTACTTTGCACAGATCGCGTACTCAGGCGTATCGGTTTCCTGGTACGAACTTAGTGGAAGTCAGCTCCGCTGTTAATCAAGGTTGTCATGGCCGTCGTTTGTCACCTCCAGGTTTACGTCGCGTGCTCATTTTTGGCTCGTGCACTTTCACTTTTACAAGTTCACCAGCCGGCTGTGTTATCGTCGTGTCGGATGACCTGCGTGACAGGAATTTACTTGCCGAAATAGACTATGTATACGCTGGCGACTGACATGTAAAAACACTGGAGACAAATAACATTTGCAGAATCGTCTCTGTGGTTGAAAAAAAATATGGAATTGGTTGAAATGTAGTTTTGACTTTAAACATAACTTGATTAATCGTAAATATCAAAAGTAAAACAATAAGCTATGGAAATATTAATTTGTAACAATATAATTTTTATGTTACAAGATAATAAGAACAAATTTTTTATAGTTACTTTTCGAGTGTCTCAAAAAGTGTCGGATCATCTGTTACAAAAGTATGTAAAAGATAGAAAAAATACCGAAAAGTACACAAGTTTTTTCTATAATTTTATTTTTCGCTGTGAAATAGTCTTGCTCTTAAATATCTTAAGCACCGTGTGAAAACTGTATGTCTGTTCGATCGTGGTGTTTTATTCTTTTCTAGCTGATTTTTCGGCCCTCAACTTGAGGCTGATACATCTTGATTACGCTTCTATGCAGGGTTCTGATAAGGTTTTTTTCCATTGTCTGACGAGACGGTAAGACTTTCTAATGCCTGAGACTAAGCATGACTGCGAGGATGAGGTTTCTTGATTGGAATCTTATCTCGACCATTTTTATTGCAGGGCTATAGGACAAGACACATTTTCAATTGCAGCATTTCTTTTCTTAATAAAAGAAAGAATTTGTGAGTTTCTGAAAAAAAATTTGATTTTTGGTGTTTAATATCTGGTGTTTATATACGATTTTGTAGGAAAAAATTTCTTTTTATACCTAGAAATTAATTCTAAAAAATTTTGCATATATATTAAAGGATTAGGAAGGTCACATAAGTTAAACGTAAAATATGTTATAAGTGAACATTTATTATTCGAATTATTGATGAAAAATATTGTAGCCGTAATTTACAGAAACGGAATGAAACATCGTCAAGTACATAATGCAAATTAACTAAAATATAATTAACACCAGCCACCGAACCAACTACAAACTTTGTTTTTCGTATTCACGAATGTTTTTTCTATTGACTTCCAAGCATTGCTCAAAGAGTCATTAACTTTTGCTTTCAGGTCATCATAAGTTTCCGACAATTTTTTTCCTACACCTGCAGATACTTCAGTAATATTATTTTGTAGGTCTGCGATTTGTTTCTTTGCCTCAGCGCTGACATAGTCGACAGCTTGTTGTGGGGCGTTCTTAACTGA
>JAPYZS010001261.1:0-36316 GCA_030522925.1 Trissolcus japonicus | reverse complement strand
TGTTACATAAAATAATTTTTGTATTACATATTAATCTTTTCTCATTCGATTTCAATGGATTAGAATATTTTCCAATATTACTGAAATATTTGTAATAAGAATTAATACTTTAAAGGTAAAAAAATATATTTTTATAAAATAATTATTTGTATGAAAATATTTAAAAAAATTATAATCTTTAAAAGTCATCAAATTAAATGACAGTTATTCAAATATAATCGATAGCTCGTACGAAAAAAATGCAATTTCTTTGAAATTGTTCTTGTTGTGAAACTGTTCTTTTAAATGGGAAAATCTTGAATTGGCATAGTTTTCGCTTGAACCATCTGAACCATCTATACGATATACAATATAATATATTCAATATAATATATTCAATATTCAAAAATAAAACACATTGAAAAAGCTGTATAAACTTTAGAAGCAACTGAACTTTTCAAACAAGTATAACATTTGTAAATCAAACAAAATATATGTTGTCATTTATAATTTTTGTCTAACAAAACATGTAAACAATTAGTATGAAATAACTTACGTTTCAGAGACCGTGGTTTGGCTTGCTTTCTTCGTGACATACCACCACTGCACTTAACTTTATTGTATACTGTACGTGTAATTTATTGCAAAATCATTCGTTAGCTGATAGAAAAGTGTTGATAATATATTCCACTACATCTCGCAATAAATACAAATGAATGATAATTTGTTGCACTCAACGAAACGGAACCACGTGCTTCTTATGCGAATCGGAACATTAACGCGGAGAGATGTTGTTGAAACGCGACAAGCGCGTTCGAAAGACGCGCGACAAGTGCTTCCGCAAGTGAATCTCACATCGGAGTCGATGTTCCGCGAATGCATTGTGTCATCGCGCACGCGTCCTCCCGATCCACCTCGCATCGTAGTGTTGCGTATATTCAAATCACCAGTTCGATTCATAAAAACGTTAATATGAAAATCAAAAATTTGAAATATCTTTGAACATTGTATAAATTAATGTAAAACAAAAACAAAAAATAACAATATGTCACATGCTGTCTGAGTTTTAAGAACGATCAGGAGTTGCCTTTTTTTCTCAATGCTTTCTTTTATTATTGTATTTTTTTTTTACTCGATGTATACATCGGAAACACAAAGTCAACAAAAACCAGCAATTTCTCGAGACGTAATGTTCAAAAAAATGCAAACAATTGATAATATTTAGCACACATTTCTCATTGAACATATATGTACGCTAGATAAAAGATATAGGTTCATTCAAATTTTCTCCGGTGTGGTATAAAGACCGCGAATATACAGTATTGTTTTTTATTATAAAAAAATGTTTCTTTGCGCGAATCAACTCTGATTTTCGAGTCATTGCCTTAGGGGACCAATGTTACATCATTTTACAATTTTGTATTTTTGTACAAAACATCACACTTTCTTTATTCCATCAAAAGTAAATATTTCTAATTCAATTTCAGAAAGTCCATCGATACAAAATCTTCATCTCAGTCTGTATACCACCCAGCATTCATACACTAATCGTCGCATTTGCCAATAAAAATATTTTTGTATCACTTTTATTTGTTTTCAGTTTGTTTACTTGACAATATCATGCAGCTGAATTATTTGAAGAATTATTAACTCAAATAACTTGTTTTTGTCTATAAATTAGTACTATGGTTGTCGAATCACTGACATTTTTGTCGTGCAAAATATGCTGGCAGCTTTCATCTGTGACAAAAATATTGCCTTTAAACGAAAGACAAAATCATATCAGCAGCATGAATTGTTGAACATGTGACTGTGACAGTAATTTGTTTCTTTTTTGTTTCTCATGACTTATTTGTATTTTTTTAATTAATTTTTTGAAATACATTTTACAATGACATTTTTGTTATCATTGTTTGTTCTTATACAATGTATATGACTACGTTTTGTAGAAAACTAAGAACATTTTCCCAAGTTATACAATACATGTCTAAACACTGGTTATTTCACTGGGTTACGTTGAATTGATGAACCGAAATAGTATCTATTTTGTTTTAGTTTGTTTTTGTAGGACTTGTGCATATATATGTTTCCTCTATTTTCTGCACAGAGTTGTAAACACGTTTCTATTCTTCCCTTGTTTTATTTTCGTTTTTTTTTTCAAAGTTTTTGTTACATAAACTTCTATTCTAATAATTTAACGCGTGTTTGTATGTATATGTATACGCACGCACATATAAATACTAATCTATTTATGTTTATATATTGTACGTATATGTGCATGTGTACGATATAATAGAATAGAATAATAATAATAGTCATAATTAATTAATATAATCAATATCAACTATGAAAACTATTAAATAAAAAATTGTAACAATATATAATGTAATAATTATGATGATGATAGTAATAATAATAAAGTAATAATAATATTAAAGTAATAATAATGGTAAGGAGACGTTGTTCGCGCTCATATTAATACAAATCAGTTATACGGAGAGTGATACAAAGCTGTTATATTGTGTGATGTTGCGTTTCAGGATGTCGGCGCACGGACCCAGCACGCGCTCGAATCTTGCTCTATCCAACTTGACACATTTCAAAGGACCTCGAGCCACTACTGTGGCCGCTCGCGGTCTGTCTAATAGTAACGCGATTTCACCTGTAATGAGATAAATTCGCATTAATTAGTTGCGGCTGGACGTTATTTTGCAGGTGATACGACTATCTAATGAACAATTGTTTGCTCGTTGATAAATTATTCAACCCGTATCAATAGAATGTTAATCTCAATTTGCATATTGCAATCCGTATTAGAACGTTATTATTGTAAAATATATCAAATTGATTGAAAATCAAAAGACGTTTTAATATAATTTCAACGTTTTTTGAGTTTATAGTCAAGTTGGGAAATAAAATTAATTTGTTTTAAATAACATTACCTGGTTATAATTTTCAGTTATAAGAACTATACATTTGTTTGCATTCTTGATAACCACTTACTAATCAAAAGTTTTTCAGTTAAATTGCTGTGCGTACCTCCATTATTTTCAACAGACGATAGGGTAGTTTTCGAACAAGGGTGAACAGGGTATTATTGATTATTACTTTTATCATCCGTCGGTATCATAAACAATGAAGAATAGGAAATAAAAAATTCATAAAGTATGTGAATGGAAAAAGCTTGTAATCTAAAGAATCCCTAATTATTCATACGTTGGCATCAATTTCTCACCGAAATAATCCGATGGTCCAAGTCGACCGACCTCTGAAGGTTCTTCGTTTTCTGTGCGTTGCTGAAGAACCACAGCGGTTCCTTCAACTATAATATAAAAATCTTCGCCAGGATCGCCTTGCCTGACTATCGTTTCGCCGTCCTCAAATGCGACTGGTTCTAATGCGTCTGCTACAGTGAGTCTTTCCCATTTGTCAAGAGATTCTTTTGAAAATCAATATTCAATTAATTCTAACTTCGTAAAGTTCTAATCCTAAATTAAATAAATGAAATGAATTTATCACGATGAAAAAAGATTGATTCGAAAAAATCTGACAACTCACCCAAGATGGATACTCTGGATAGGAAAGATTCATACATTTTTCGTTTCCTGATTGTAGAGTTCATCAATATTCGACGATACGAATCTCGATCGATGCCCCAAAGTTTAACATCCGTCTTTGCCCTGACCGTGGCAGCGCGAGGTGTCCCATAAATTAGTGCAAGCTCACCGAAACTGCCTCCCTCGCCGATCGTTGTTACCAGTTCACCGTTTACGAAAATTTCAACTTCTCCCTGATCAATCACGTAAAAATTATCTCCCTCATCCCCTGAAATAAAACCAAAACACTGTATCAGAATAGCTTTATCTATAACTTGACACGAATCTTGACACGGACTTTTCATTTGATTAACTGAGAAAATAATATCATCCATTCTGGAAGTAACAATTTTATCATATCGTAAATAAACAAATTATCTTATAAGAAAATAATTTTTCAACCTAATTCTTAATTTATTTCGACTTTATTGAGTCATCGAAAAGTTTTAAACTTCAAGTTGTTATTAATTCAATCAAGTCGGTGAGTCACGTTAGAATTTCATAGAATGTAATTATTTTACTGTATGCATTATTCACCTCAACTATGTTATAACTACTTTTACAATATGATATCGTATTTCTTACAATATACACTAATCATTACAATATTATTTTCTCAGTGATTTTTCACTTGTTCGTTTGTTTTTGAAAAATATTAAGTACCTTGACGAATGATGGGTTCACCAGGTAAAAATGTGACGGGGAACATCGCGTCGAAGATGTCCGAGCGTTCGTTTTCATCAAGATGAGCGAAGAGTACGTTTTTGGCGATCGCTTTACTTAAGGCAGCCATGGTTTTGTAATCCTTAGGCACGACCTTCTTGACATAACTGGTGGCATCTTCTTCGGAGACCGGCTCCGCGGATATTCCTCCCCTGCGTCTGGGGACCTGAGGACCCTGCTGGCCAGCCGGCATGTCCTCTGTGTCCTCCGGACTTGTCGCGATTTGTTGTTTCGCATCGTGTGCTTGTTCCTACAAATCAAAATGCAACAATCCATCAACTCTGACCTTTGAATAAGTACCTCTGTATTAATGAATACATCCCCTACCTCAAATTTCAAAAAGGGAACGACAAAAAGACTCCTCCAAATCAATACTGGACTAAACAAGGAAAAAAAAACGAACAAAAACCAGATCGCGTAACGTTTGCGGTCATAATTTTGTAACTCTAATGAGAAATTCAAGCTGGAAAAATTGATGTATCTAATTTTTATTTATTAATTACAATGTATCATCAGGATAAGTAAAGATTCTATTATATGAGAATAACAAAAAAAATTGTGCCAAGTGGCGGTCGTTATACTTTCTTGTGAAAAGAGGTCGCGAGTTTATCTTCTGCAATTGTTAGGAAACGTGTCAAAATTGATATTTACGCGCTTCAGGAGTGTCGTTATATAATTTTTGTATCAGGTATAATTTGTCACCGTGGGCAGGCATGTAATGAAATTGACGTTTTGAGTGCATCAGTTTGTTATTTCATCTTTTGACTTATTATTGTAATATTGTTAAAAATATATGTAAACGACAGGCATTATTTTGAAAAGTACCACATAAACCCGACAAGTGCGAAAGGGCGACTATTTGTTTATCGACTCAAAATCAATAATGGCTTGAATAAATTCGATAATGAAATTACGGCTTCTGGAAGGAATAGCAAAAGCGATCTGACGAAAAGTGTTATACAAAGTGTTTACCATTGGCTATCGTATCAATCAATAATCTAGAACTGGCCATTAAAATCCATGCATTATTTATGAGCCGACTGGCGAGCTCTTTTTATCCATTATTTGTATGTAAAGTGAGATGCTACACGTGTCAAAAGTAACGTTTTCGCCTCACTGTGGCAACTTACAAAAATTTCATTGTCACACAAAAAAAAGGTGAATAAAATAAAAATGTTCAAGTCAGTTACTTGCAAGTTGCTAATGCAAAAATGTATTCTAGATTTATCAAACACAAAACTTTTTTTATACCTATTACTAAGACCTAAATTATACTTACAAATGAAAAAAAAGATGTGAAACTTTTTATTATACAGTACTCAGTATTTGCAATAAACTATACTTTAGTATAAAACTCCGTTTACACTACTCATTGCAGCAGTTTTTGTTTGTCTTCGGATTGCACACATGTCGTTAAACTGTAATCAATTTATTAGCAATGTGTAAGCTGTCGATACACAATTCAGTTCTAATACTTTTCATCTTGGCATTTTGATTTGCTTTAACATTTTATTCAGGTTTCTGTGTGCTCCTAAAAATATAAAAGCTCTTGTAGCCTTTCTGATCAGAATTGTATTTTAATTAATTTTATTGATTGTCTATTAGCAAACAAAAAAAAACATTTATTCTTGATTGATTGAACAGTTTCATAAAATCAGTCGATTCTACTGCATAAGATAACAAACTTTTTAATTTCTTTATTTTCGAATCTTTCTTTTAATATCGACAATCTAGAATTTAGTTTGAAAATTTGACAAATAAATTTCTGCATCTCAAAATTTACCGCAGGAAACGCGACCTTCGCTATTCATTGCTTCCGCTGGAACTGGCGATTGATTAAAATTTTGGCACACAAACCATTCTGTCAGATTGAAATATTTTCATGAAAAGTATTTGTATACAAACAACATTCTTAAGTTACTTTTTTTTAGTAGCCATTGTTTCGAATCATAACCAAAAGAAGAAAACATATACATTAAGTGAATCAATATAGGTATATACGTAAGATTCGGGCAAACCGAGAACCCTGACCTACAAAATACCAAACGCGCATTTCTCTCGAAAATGCAAAAAGTTTTTATTCAGTTTGAGTGCTCGGGAACAAAAGCTAAATTGAATCTTCAACTTTTTGACATGTCCGAAATTCATATGTTCATTTACTTCTATCGAAGGAGAATATCAAATTAATGTAAATTTATTGAAAAAAAAAGTTTATAAAAAGGTTTTAAGTATGGTTAAAAGTATAAAGTAATGCGAAAAAAAAACTTCATAAATGTGGCTGACATTTCAATTTAAGAGATATTAAACTGCTTCCAGAGGTGAAATGAGAAGGTGTATTGATTATTTATCAGTTTCATTCTTCTACAAACTGTTGCACCCACTTAAAAAAAATATCAAGTGATATAGGATTGCATTTTCGAACAAAAATGTTACACAGAAAATTCATTTTATATAAAAACAGAAAACTAATCAAATTTTATTTTTAAGGGATATTTTATCCATACCAAACTAGGAAGCCCAAACAGTATTAACTTTATTCTTTTTTTTCTCTATTTTTATAAATTTTAAACAAAGTTATAAATTAAACTTTGAGAAAAAAAAATCATGTAACTTCATCTCTGGTATTGTTTTCCAACAAATCAGACGATATTGTTAAAACAAGTTTGTGAATATTCATTTACATATATTTTTAGGGAGAATATTTTCGTTAAAAGAAAATCCATGTTCAAGGTCAATTCAAAATTATTAATACCTTAAAATCAATGTCATTGAATTTATAATTAATAAGTCGAGGAGCTTCCAAATTATAAATAATGAAACGTTAAATATGTACAAAATAATAAGAAAAAAAATATCGTAATTTTCTGCAACTTATTTACATTTTAAGAAACTATTCATTTATCAATTGCAAAACCAAATTTTTCCAAGTTTTTATGATGAAAAATATTATGTTAGATATGGTTTGCCTAAATCTGATTCAGTTGTCAAAAATGTTTTGGGAAATATAAATAATTTTGAGGTTGGACATTTTTCATTTCACAAATTGTGCATCGTAGTTGGGACAACCAACTGGGACACATTTCGCCGACGCATGCTAATGTTTTGTCTGTTATTACACAGAGTATGTACATAGTCAGCGAAACGTCATCGCAATGAAATATAGTGTGCGTGATACTACATCATCTTAGAGCTCTTATGCTTCTTTATAATTAATAAACTAACCCATGGTAAAAGGTATCATACATTGGCAATTGACGTCAATGTTATATTCATAAAATGGCTTTAAAGTTCATAAAAACTTGGACAAAATTGGATTAAAGCGTTGTATTTTTTGTAATAAAAAAAAAAAAAAATATGATGCTTTTTTTTCATCCGCGCACAAATTTATTATTCACTCCGGGATCGTAAATCTGCAGGTAGTAACGTTCAATCAAAAAACTATATTTATAAAGTTCCTATTTTTGTAACTCAAATTCATCCGCGGGATGCTGGACGCATACAGAATCCACGTTAACATATTTATTTACTTTTCATAAACTTGTATGTTTCTGACTTTTCTATTTAAATAATTGAACAGTACGTCAACAGCAATTAAAAATTGCTTTATCAATTCTTCATCAAACCAAAGTGATTCAATTAGGGTGGTATCCTTTGAAGTTCAAAGCTTGAACTTTCAGTTGAATAAAATTTAATCGAATTATGCACTCGATATTTAGGAAAGAGTTATATTCTAAACAGAAAATAAAAACTGGGAGCAAAAAAGAGGTAGAAAAAAACTTGAAATTAGTGACAAAGGTTTTTTATAAAATAAAACGCAGAACAGAATGGGCTGCAGAATTTAAATTAAAAGTGACAACAACAAAAGATAGTTTGAAAATAATTGAAAACGCACCGATACCTCCATGATAATAATCCTGGCGGGCTGATCTTATTTGGCGATTGCTATTTATGCCGTTTGATGACGCCTCATTCGTTGCGAGGGAAGAAGAGCGCGACACTTTCTCTGATGGTTTGCGTGTTGCGGACGAATTTTATAAGGCCTCCGAAAAAATTGAATTAGCGGATGCACAATTTGGGGTGGGAGGGTCGATGGAAGTCACGCGAAATTAGTTGCACATACTGTGCAATCAAACTCGAAGCCCCGGAGGAAAAGAGAAAGAGAAAGAGAGAGAGAAGACACGTGTGTGTCAATAGAAGACGAGAGGGCGCGCACGGTTCTGGTTACGTAATGTTGGACAAACCGCGGCCAAGTCGAAAAAAGTCTGATTTAGCAGCGGGCAACATTTGTCGCGTGGACGTTAGCACTCTGACCGGCGGTTTTCATCCTTCTGATCGCGCGAACGCCGCTCTACATTATATTTCGAGCGGCGGCTATGTTTAGAAGCGCGCGAGTGCTACGCGCGCAGACCACTCGACAGGTGTGTGTGCGCGCCCACCACAACTCTTTCACGCTTTGAGATAACTTTTTTTTCTCGTCCGTACCATATCACACGGACCGTCCATCCTAGATCGATTCTCGTGTACGAAGAAGCCAGAAGTGGGGCAGAGGTGGCGTTCAAGCATGCAAGCTTTGTACCCTCGTGTCAAAGCTTCCCCCCCCCTATTTTTTTCTAATCAACTTTTTTTTTCGATCCATTGTCTCGGCCAACGAAACGTGAGACTCCCGCGCTTGTTTGTCATTATTTTGTACACCCGCATCTTTCAATTTGGACGAATTGAACAGATTATCGCAAAATTAGTCACTGTTGACGTAACAACCCTCCCCCCCCCCCTTCCACCCCACAATTAATAGACTCAGATGATGCTTGTTAGCTTAATTTGAGACAACGAATTGCACGACATAAAAAGGTAGAATTATCTAAACCTGTGTTGGCAATATCCAGAAATACTTAAATTAAAACAAATCTACTTGCCTCAGATAAAAGTGTTAAGGCAAATTGACAGGAAAGCTTCCTGAGTTCAAGTTTATTTCTTAATTCTTTTAAAATTATTTGAGATGTTGAGTATAATTCAGAAAAAGATCTTTGACTATGAAGCCAACGTTGGAGCAGTGAATAATATTACACGTTCATCTCAAAGGTCGCAGGTTCGATTCTCGGGTGGTGCAACTTTATTTAATTATAGTAAATAAATAAAAAATCTTTCAATAATTATTATAGCTTGTTTTCAGATAATTTTAGTATAAAAATCCTTAATACTTAATATTTTATTATCCATTCTTTAAATTAAGAATTTATAAATGGTTTCAATTTGGCAATACAAATATATGTAATTTATAATTTCCATACATTTCACTCGTTTGTTTTGTAAGGCGTATGAAAAAAGTTGCAATTCAAATTTACATCATAACAAAATTTATGCGTAATAGAATATTTAATTCAAGCGTATATATTTTTTCGGAAGAAAAGGAAGGAAATTTTTTCATACATTCTTATCAAAAATGCATGGGTAACTAAACCTCTATGCTGCATCAAATAAATTGAATGCCATGTTTTCGCAACATTGAACACAAAGTCTGCACTTGCGAACGACAGGATATTAGAAAGAAGAAATGTAAAAAAATTGCTTACGGAAATACAATTACGTACTAAATTATTCTAAAGCGAAGCAAATAAAGGATTTGAGCGAACTTGATCAAATGTGCAGTTCTCTCTAAGATTGCGAATATTTGTTTGCAAAATTTATTTTAACTGCTTGCAATATTTGATATCGCACTCTTAAACTTTACATTGCAAGGCGTTTTTGTAAATGTTAGGAAATCAGTGTTATCGCAAGCAGTTCGAATAAACATGCTCTTATAAAATTGTTCTATTTATTCGTAAATGAGAATCTAGATATAAATTTGATTTATGCATCAGTGTTATTTTTAATTTTCAAAAAGTTCATTTTCTAAGGTGCAATGACATTTAACAAGTTATTTTCCGTTTAATGAACAAAAACACATTTTTTTTTCAAGATTGAAAAAATCTAAATTAAAAATAACAAAGTTATTGATTATATCAGAGATGTTTGTACATTGTATAAACAATTTCAAAAGTTCGTGCAAAATAAGATGTCAATAATATTCGTCAAAGAAATGTTCGATTTTCCAGTTGGATTTATTTGTTGGGAGTGAAAGCTGTCCGATCTCACGTTCGCAATTTCAATCATGGTTATTGAATGCGATCAATTTTTCATCGATATTACACCTTTGATACGATGTCACAGCAAAGTAACGTGAACCAAGATTATAAAGCAATTTCAATATAATTGCACGAGCAATTTCACTCCCCCCTCCCCGATGGTTTTCTGAAATAGAATAATTCTCAAAGCAAAAGCTTTTTCGTATCGTTTTAAATTATGACTAATTGAATCAAATGTTTCAGAAGCTTGTGACAATAAAGTATGGAAACATAATTAAACCCGGAGTTTATTTTCATTAATCCATTGTCTTTGCACAGACGAATTATATTGTGATTGATTAGAGGAATTTTCGAAACACATTACAGTAATTGAGAAATATGTACGTTGATTGTTGCCGAGCACAGATGTAATTAAGAACATATAGTGTATCGCTTGATTGACAAATTATTTTGATTCAATAAATGCGCTTGCAATGAACGTTTCCGGTTTCCTGGAGAACAATCAATAATTGTTCACCAAAGATTAATCACTGATGAATGTAATAACAAACATTCAATTAACTTGAAAATTGAAACCATTCTTTTTCATTCAGTTGAAAATTGTTCAACTGAATATTAATTTTCCAAATTTTTGTAGAATTTAGATTTGTATTAACAGAACTTCATTTATTGATGTAAAATTAATTTAATCGTTAATTTAATCGATATGAATAAATATTGCAAATTAAGTAAATAACAATTTTATTGATCCAGAATTTCTCATTTCTTTCAGTTTTCTACTACATCTACAGTTTGTTGCCCGACCAAGTGTCAACTGTGGATAAAGTAGTTGTCTCTAAACAAAAATGTTTATAATAATATAATCCTATAATTATTTTGTTTTGTAAGAAAAAATTCTAATGAACTAAATAAATCATCTAATTTATACGCACTGGATATTTGCAAAAATAATTATTTATGATTTATAAATTATACATTTATAAGTTATGAAATTTATAATTTATAAATTATAAATTATTAATATCGAAAGTTGAAAACACATTTTAAATAATTGTATGTACTGAATTCAATAAAAGGAACATTTTATTAACCCCCCCCCCCCAAATATCAACAAACACATGTAATCGTATCTGTGAGGAAACAAGTCCTGTTATATTCACTCTTCCGTTTTAAAACCTTGATTGCATTTTAAAAACTTGATTCGCAAGTTGTTCATCAAATTGGGTTACTATTGACAGTTCAATTGTGTGTTATTATAGTCTAACCTAAAAAATTTTCTTCAGAACTTTATGATCCCTCTGGCATCAATAAATAAGTAGATAAATAAAATTTCAATCAAAGTTGCTTGAATTTTGACCATTGATTGATAAAAAATGGTTTACCGAAAAAATTGAAGTTGAAGGAGCAGATGAGAAAGAGGATGCTGATAAACAATAATAAAGACGAGATGTACTTACTCTTTCAAGCCTTTGAAAATATTCTCGTAAAAAAGATATCGGATTATCAGGCCGGCCGACACACAGTTGCACGAGACAGTCTCTCAGAACCTGCTGAATGTTGTGTGCGTGAACATATTCCTCGCACTCGCGCAAACTTTGCTCTTCTTCGAGATTCGCCGCCATATTATTGTATTCTGATTGCGTTTTACTTGACATTAGGTAGCCTCCACACTCATACAGCTGCTTGTTAAGTTGCTTGCACTATGCGCTGCCATTATGAATCGGCACATCGATCATGCTGCCGCTACACTTCTTTCTCGCAAACTTTGGAGTGGAGGGCAAATACGCAAACAATTATGACAGATCGATTTCACATTATTGGAGGTTATGTTTATGTATCTGATATTATTATGAGCATAGTTAAACTTTCAAATTAAATAATGTTTACTGGAAATTTTTTCATTTTTTCAATAAAATAATATAAAATATAATTTAACCTCAAAATTTAACATTGAGAATTTTTGGTTATATTTTCAAAAAAAATCATAATCCAAAATTTATTTCAGTATATTCAAATGACCCGCTGCTGTGCAAAAAAGTGTAATTTTTAGTTTCATTTATTTTCTAGTTTATTAACAAATTTCGGTAAAATATTTTTCCTTGACTCAATTTCTGAGATTATTCGATTTGTCAAGGAAAAAAAATGCAAAAGTTAGTTTACAATAGATGTAAACTATCCATTTTGGTTATATGATTTTTTTTTATCGCGTTTGATATTATTCATTTTTTTTCTAGTTATGTTGATAATTTTTCTATATAATTAAAAAAAGTAAATAAATCTTTTTAAAAATTACTAAATATAAAAAGATTTCATTATCTTAAGAATCAAGTATGTAGTTTGTGTCTTTTGTCAATTTGAAAAATTCTCCGTTTCAATTTCGTTTTCCTTTTTCACAATTTCACATCATTTAGTTGATGTTGTTTATCTTGCAACAAAATAAAAGTACTACCACAAACAAAATGACGCGACCTGAAATATTAGTTGAATAAACAAGAGATGATAACATAAACCGACAAGTCAAAATAATAATTTGAGAGCGCGGTGTTCAGAAACGTCGGAACGCGGACCGTTTGGACTACCGGAAGTACTGTCGGTGAAACAAGGAGGACCGACGGTTTTGCGGCAAGCAGTGCTTCGGTTGTCGGTTCTCGTGCAACATATAGCAACTTGTTTCTACGACCGAGTGTTTTAATGGCGATATGTAATTATTATTTGGTCGATTGTTATGCAGACGAATAAAAACAAAGGGATATCTACGCGAGGCAACTCTCGACCGCTTTGACTTGTACGCACGAGCGTAAGTATTATGTCCGCATGATCACTTTAGCTGTAAAATCGTCGCTGATCCTCTGTTGCTCATTTGCGAAAAACTTGCAACCGAACAATCTAGCCTATTCAATTTCGTCGTACGTTTGCGGTTTGTTATTGTATCGTTTTGTTTTTGTTCGATCATTGTTTCGTAGAACACCGATTCGATAAAACGGAACGAGGTTATGGGCTCGCGCTACTTTTCGGACAAAAATAAAAGTGCAGCATTTGTTGACTTTTAGGTTATGATCGGAGAAACAAGCATCCAATTTTTCTATCTTGCTTTGACCAAATTTGAATGATTTCTTACAAAAACATTTGATTCATCGCTGTCTGTTGTTGATTCAATTTACCGCCGCGTTAGAATTCTTGTAGGTTAAATTTTTAACATTGTTATTCCAATTGATTGACAACGTGTACGACTGTATGAATTGTTGGTCTTTTCTTTCTCTTTGACTTCTCTATTACGTGAGATATCGTTGATTTTCATACCTTCTAGTTATGTTTGTAGTTGTGATGATTTTTTTTTATCCTTCTCAGATTTATTTTGTCTAATCATTTCCGTGACAATCAGCAAGTTGCTGTTTGTACGTAATGTATCAATATGTAACAATCAACTTTGTCATTTATTGAAAATTTTGTACTATCAATTTGAATTGCCAGTTACTTTTTGTTATTATTAAATGAAAAATCGGAGCAAAGAAAAAATAATGAAATAAAAAATATCGGTATTTTGATTCAGTCGAAATGTAATCATTTAATGATCGAGAATTGTCTTTAATAATTCCAATTTAAAATGTAAATAAACGATAAATTGGTAAGTAAAAAAAAAGCTTCTTTAAAATCAAAATTAATGTGAATAGCATACCATTGCCTAAAATTCTATTGCTTATTTAAACTATCCGTTTTAAATATTTGTATATTTCCAAGCAAATATTGTGAAATGACTTGAAATAAAATTAAATATAATTCGTCGAAATTTCATTCTTCAATATTACTCTGATTCGTTTCTACAAATATTATGAGATATTTGATTGGAAATGAAGTTGAAATGCGGATGTTAATGCAAAGTTATTTTCATCAGGTGGGGACCGCTGAAAAAAATTCGTCAAGCAGACATGATTTTCACGGAATGGTCTAAGCTCGGTTGAAAGTGAAATAAGCGACGAATTTTTGGCGTCTGCACTGACTGATCAAGTTGCGAGCAGTTAAGTGTTAGATTATAATGGCACAGTATTATAACATTGTCACGAATTCGAACGGGACATTAACGATTGAGGACGCTCCACAATATTATGTCGAAGGACAACCGGTCCAGTTGTTGCATGTAGAAAATATTGGCAACGGTGGTAGTACCTCGCCTGGTTACGTCACTTACACGACATCGCCGCAGCCGAGAGACCAGGCCCTTTATTCGTCACAGACTCTTAGCTTGGGACGTCAAATCGCCACCCATATAGATTCACGGTAAAAATTAATTTTTACAATCTCCATCAATTTAACTCATCAGCAGCTTGTTCTATTTAGCTGCCTTATTTTCATTGAAAATAACAATTTGTTGTTTTCATGTTCACAGGCCGAACGTATACATCATAAAGCCAAACGATTCGTCTACATCGCAGAATGTAGAGTTACAGTTAGTGAATCCGATTATTAATAATCCGGGTAAGAAACGACAAGGAGAATCAAATAGTACATTTAAATTTATTGGATAACAAAAAATTATTAGTCTGTCTAAACTGAGATGTTGTTAATTTTTCTTCAGAGATAAAAACTGTTTCCTTGAACACTAATTCTGAAGGTCAACAAATGCAATGGATTAGCACGCAAGACGATACTCTAAACGTGAACTCTGTTCTTAAAGAAAATGTTGTGTCGCCTGTTCAAGTTGTATCTCCGGTTCGTAATCAACAAAATAACATAACGTTGAATGTAAGAGATTTAATTATTTCAATCTGAGCGTTACTTTTTTT
The DNA here is from genome assembly GCA_030522925.1 of Trissolcus japonicus. Taxonomy (NCBI): domain Eukaryota; kingdom Metazoa; phylum Arthropoda; class Insecta; order Hymenoptera; family Scelionidae; genus Trissolcus; species Trissolcus japonicus. The sequence continues at coordinate 21,115 of JAPYZS010001261.1, read as the reverse complement.
AAATAGACAAATTTATTTGTAAGAAAACGCGTTGTACTTGCAGCCAGGGGAGCAGTTTCATCGTACCGAGTTGCTGGTGCAGAATTCTGTGGATAAAAAGGAGTCGAAACTGATCAAGACTGTAACAAGGCAGGGCAATGTGGTGCAGGCTCGGGTCCTGACAAACTCCGACGGACAAAAGATTGTCAACGTCAATCGAGCGCAAAACAAAAGTTTTCCACAGCTGGACGTTCCTGTCGCCCTGGCGGAAAAAAGTACAAGCACATCGATGTCCAAAGTAGCGCCGTCGTCCGTCTTGTACCCGGAGATGGAACACTTAAGCGAGCGCATTAGAAGTGCGAAATTAAAACTGCAGAACACGCAGACGCGTCCTCAGGGCAACCAGACTACTCAGCCTGTGACGAAGCCTGTTGGGGTTGTTACGAGTACACCAATGGGAGGTTTCATGAGCCGACCAATCAGAGGCACAATGCCCTCGCCCGTAATGAGCCGAATGCAAAATCCAAGACAATCGAATCCCCGACAACAGATGAGCCCAGTGGCACCAGGTTTTGTCCCAAGACAAGCCAGTGTGCGCAATCCTATAAAATCACCGCGACAGATGACGCCGAACAAGCCACCGACCAATCAACGCCAGGTGGTTCACAGAGCTGTGCCGCAACCTGTACATAAGTCTGAACCAATCGAGGATGACGATTCGGATGCGTCCAACGTTGTTAACGAGCCGGACAGCACCGATCAAGCCCTGTACCGACAGGAGATTAAAAATCCCCAGACTGCGATTGTTCAGAAACAAATCAAAGGTAACACGGCGAAGATGTTGGTCGCGCTTCAAAGCGGTGAACAGAGGCTTATTACTTTCGATATACCAAAGGAAGAATGCACGGTGCACGACCTACTGGAGCAGGTGAGAAATCAGGTTTGCTCATTTTTTTTTATCACCCATTTTTATCATTTTGCTAATAATGTTTTCCATTATTTTAATTAATCGGGGATTTTTTCATTTTCAGGCTGGCATACAGTACACCGCGTCAACTAATGTGTCTTTAGTTTTGGATCCTTCTACTCTGGGCATCAACTATATCGTTGACGCAGGCTCATGCGTCACGGCAAGCGGTTCCGCTGATTCAAGTGAGCCAGAAGTTTTATCCAATAATTCAACCGTTGAAAGTTCCTCACCCAAGTAAGGATTGGATTTACATTGAAAAAATAACTTGTTCGTAATTCGGAGAATTTTCGTTTGTTTAGAATTCGTTTATACATTTTCTCATTTTTATTTCAGTACTAATGAAGAAGCAAGTATTTCTGAAAGTCTCATAAAGGTAAGTGTCAATGATCATTATAATGAACATATTAATATAATTATGACATTTTTTCATAACACTGTTGTGGACCTTAATTGCAGAAATCTCCGAGATACGTTACTGGAAAACTTGCTGTTTGTCCATTCTGTGGTCTGAATTCCCGCAAATTGAACAATTGTGAACGATGTCGTCGAGATTTTCCATCGAATGTGAAAATTATATTGGATGGCAGTTGTACAAAAATCACCGCTTTCATAGACAAAAAAGAAACCCCTGTGAGTATAAACGGAACGAATGTTTATCTTCTTAGTACGCTCGATGTTCATCTTCTCATATCCGCTTTTGTTTGTAGACGTATATCAAAAGAAATCCTGACCACAACCAAAAAATGGAGTTTCTTGAGAAAGATGTTGTAAAACGTGTTTTAAAACGTGCCCCTGGCAGAGCGAAGAAACCAGCTCCAAAAGAGCCAGGTATTAACTCGTACAATAATATGATCATTTTGAACGAATGATGAAAAACAATTTTTCTTTAACGACGCATCGGGTTGGTTTCAGAATGTCTCATCATTTCATCTGATGAAGAAGACAACGGGAAAAGAACTCCAAGCGGTGCACACGGCTCTTTCTCAGGGAACAGCAATGACCAATTTTCGACAGATTCAGGATCAACCATTCTTGACAAAGAACCACTCATCACCCACAATTCTGATAAAACGGAAATATCAGAAGGTAACTTTTATAACATCATTGCTCTGATAGTTTCCCAGCATGTTTTTATTATTAATATGTATTTAATACAATGTTTAAATTTTTTTAACAGAAAAAATAATGAAGGAACAACAATACCTGAGTCAAATAAAAAATTTACAAACCGAAATAGACTGTCGCACAGTACGCATTGGCTCGTACAAGTTTGAACCTGTTGAAAAAGTCCTCATCACTGCCAACAGTTTAAGACTTATGGTGCCACTTCTAGAAGATGGTAATAATAATGAAAATTAATTATACCTTGTTGTTAATTTTGTCTAACCATTCGCTCAAAAATCAATTTGGTTTTGACAGAAAATACATGCGTGCCGCTGGAGATCTCGATGAACGATATCGTAAAAGTATTGATACATTTCGGCAAAAATATGCCTGTCTTGTTTTATTATACAAGTCCACAGTCTGGCGCAAAAATAAGGGAAATTTTGGGAATGCAAGATCCTAAAAGTTTCTACTACGATCCTGCTGGAAAAGGTACGTTTTTCATATGACACGCTCAGCTATAAAAAAAGAAAGGTGTACATCGTTTTGTGGGTATCTAATTTTGTGACATTAAATCTTACAGACCACTTGCACAAACGAATTTCCTTGCTACCTGTAACTATTTCGGAGGAATCAAAAAAAATCATCAAGCGCATCTATGACATGAAGATGGACGAACTCACAAACAAAGAAGCCAATGAGATTCTTGTTCGAGCTTCTCCACAAGATGTAAGTTGATATTGTTTGTTCTTTTCCTGTAGAACTCATGCATCAAAAAAACACAGCAGCCACCTCCACCCAATCCAAATTGTGATATACAAAAGTGAGTTAACTTCTATTAATTACATTTTCTAATTAAAATATAACACAAGATTATAATACGAGTGTTTCAACAAACAGGATAGCCTTATATCCGCAGCAATCAGGAGGTATAAGTATCAACACTGAAGATTACATGTGCCTCGGAGAAGATCAATTTTTGAACGACGTGATCATTGACTTTTATTTAAAATACATTACTTTAGAAATTCTATCACCGGCCGACCGTAACAGAACACACGTGTTTAGTTCTTATTTTTATAAAAGATTAACAAGTCCTAACGCCCTTGCCACTGGAGCTACGACGCTCTCTCCGTCAGCCAAAAGACATGCTCGTGTTCAAAAGTGGACAAAGAATGTCAATATCTTTAAAAAAGATTTCATCATCATCCCAATCAATGAACAGTAAGTGTTTTTACAGAAGTACGTACCAATATAAAATAAACTTTTTGTTCATTGACAAATATTTTATTCCAGTGCACATTGGTTTTTGGCAATCATCTGTTTCCCTGGGTTGGTCGGTAAAGTAGCAACAAGTCCAATTATCAAAAAGGAAACAACTAATAAGCCTGCGCATAAGCCTGGCCAAAAAGAAATGAAAATCGCTTTGAAAATTGGCAGCACTACCATTACACCAGTCACTGCAACGACTATCACAATTGATCAGGGTGACGATGGCTCTGAAAGAGACGAAGCTGAAGGTGACGATGACGAGATGGAGATGGATAGCACTGATGTAAATAATTCATCTACCAGTTATTAGACAATCAAAAGTATGATTTTTTATTAAAATTTCATTGATAATTTTTCAGGATGAGACTGAACCTAAAACACCCGTAGAAAAACAAACAGTAACAGAACCAAACACTGTTCAAAAAAATGTAATCAATAAAATGTGAGTATAAATAAAATAATAATTGAAAATATGGACAGAAACTTGGCAGACAAAAAATAATTCATGTGGTTACAGGCCGTGCATTTTGATATTTGATTCCCTCCTTTCTGGAGCCAGCAGATCGCGAGTGGTGGCAACGCTTAGAGATTACCTGGCTTGTGAATATTTAGCAAAAATGGGAGCTGAAAAAGTTTTCTCCAAGGACACAATCAAAGGCTCAAATGTAAAAGTTCCCCAGCAAACCAATTTCACCGATTGCGGTCTTTATGTTTTGCAATATGTAGAAAGCTTTTTCAAGGTTTGTATTTAATTGAATATATGATTAATTTGAAAAAAAATAAAAATTAAAAAAATGTTGTGGATATCACTAGAACATACATTTGATTTTTGATTTACAGAACCCAATCACGGACTACCGATTGCCTATTAAAACGCTAAAAAATTGGTTCGAAGAGATCGTAGTGACTCGTAAACGGGAAGAAATATCAAAGCTGTTGATTCAAATCTCAAATGCGTGGAAAGGTGATCGAGAGATCACGCTGCCAACGTTAGTGTTCCCTACGGTGGACGGAAAACTAAAAAAGCCCGAGAGTTTAGAAACTAGGACGACTAAAGCTGAAGCTGATGCCAAGAAAAAAATAGCCGAAGTAGAAAACAAACCGGAACAAATGGATACGAGTGGCTATGTTACTGAAAGTCAAAAGGACCTGCGCAATGAACTAGTTCCGTATTCGTCGAGCTCCAGTTCCAGCCCTGATGAAGCTCAGAGTGAACGCTTGATGGAAGTCTCGCCTGCCAGGTAATATACGCCCATTGATTCTCATTACCTTGGTTGTTTCTTTCATTGTTTGTATTATCCAGTTATTTAAATTGACATTTATCTATTTGTAAACACGTTTCCTTGACTGTGATATTTATTTCATTTACGATTAATCGAACGATTTATCTAAATTGTTTGCATGTGAAGAAACTTTATTGAAAAAATTTTCTTAAATTGCACTGGATTTCGATTAAATAATTAATGATGATTCTGTAAGCGAAATTTTGTGTAATTTATGAAATAAATCATCATTTTTTATTCAGATGTTGAGTATTAATTTCGAGCTTTTGATGTTGATTATTTTGAACATAAGAGTTTCTGTAGAAGTTTGCAAACAACATGGGAGATCCCATAAACAGATGCGACATCTATACCACTACATAGTTTTTCGTTTCAATTGTTGGTTCTTCATAATTTGATATCTGGTCAAAGTTCTTGGATCTATAATTTTATACATGATTAAATCTGGCTTTTTAAAATAATTGTGAAAATCAGTGCCCCCTCGTGGCGCAAATTAGAACTTATCAAATATCAAACAATTTGGTAGCACAATTTTATGAATACACGAACTCTGATTATTAGTTGTTATTGATAAAACATGGAAATTAAACTCTTATAATCTCAACGTATAAGTAGCATCGAGATTCGTTCAAGTACCTAATAATTCAAAGTATACATAATACAGAAAATATCTGTCAAGTTACAGCGCCATCTCAGTCGAATCACCGTTGATTTAGTAAAACGTCTCCTGTCACGGCGTTACTTTTTCACTTGAAAAAGTAGAGTGCAAAATTTTATATTATATGAAAGTACAATAATATTTCTATAAAAAAAAATTCAAAACTAGATGGTACTATAATGAAAAAAGATACAAGTTTTACAATTTTAAATACTTTGTTCACGGACTGTATTTATTGTGCAGTGTATACCGTCAGAACATTATGCCAACGCCATCTAATTAGTGTAATCATCAACTAATAAACATTAAGGCCAGTTTATAATTTAGCAAGAATCTAAAACCAGTTCTGTGAAATCCTTTAAAGATATATCACAGCAAAGTCAAACTGAAGAACCAATACGTTCGAATAAATGTTTTATTATTATTTTATATTTTCATTAAGTTACATATTTATTATGTTGCAATAAGGTTGCATTAAGGTTATCTGAATTTTTTCGCTGCATTGAAAACGCGCCTTAAATGATATAATAGTAGCCATCTTCTCTAAAAGATGGCACTTTAGGTATATTTTGATGAACTTGTCCAATATAATATCCGGTGTTTTAGCCATTCAGTCACTTTGCACGGATTAATTCTTGTAATGATTAATAAATAATGCAATTTGATTTGGTTTTATACAATTGCACTTCATCAAAATAATTCCAATTGTCATGAGGCATCTATTTATTAAAACATAATTACCAACATTTATGTAATTCAAAATTCAGATACAATTTAAGTTGCGCGCCTAACTAAGTCGAGTGCGCGCGCATCAAATTTCTTCAAGTACCGATTTCACCTTAATATAACCGGTTTTTATACTCGAGATTGTATTTCAAAAGACATTAGAACTTGAACAGGTTGAAAATCAAGTAATAAATGCCAATCATATGTTCTTTTTTTCAGAACACAATCAACCGACACACTGACTTACCTAAAGAAGAAGCGGATCTCCAGGATAGTCCAAAAGCAATCTGAAACACAAGAATCCGAGGCACCATTAAAAAAACATAAAGGAGAATCTCCTGACTAGTATAAATAAATGTTATTTGCTTTTCTATATTAAAAATAATAATAAGAAAATGAAATCATTTAATTTTAGGTCTCACTTGATTGAAACAAGAACAGATCTTCGAAACTGCCGCAATGATTATTTGTAGAATCTTTCTTTCTTTTTTTTTATTACTAAAGTATATGATTGTATCTTCTCAATTGTTAGTTTTCTTCAGAAAAAACCGGCTGGTACTGTACATACTTAGAAAGCTACGTTTCTTTTTTATTATTTCAATTTCAATTTCATTTGTACCCTCCTTTTATCTTCACTTGCATACGAAACAAAACACTCATTGTGATTTTTTTCACGATTAATATTTGTTGAGTTAGCACGGGGTAAGAAGTGTAAAATGTGGTATGCACATTCTAGAAAGCCAACTGATGTATGTAAATCTGTAGCAAAACTTGTGAATTTGATATATTTTCAATAATTTTTTTACTGTGAGAAGTTTGATTGATATTCTCAAATTTCGTAAATCGACCATTGTTTACAGTGATGCGCATATTCAATTTGTGATCACACGTGATTTTTGTGATTTCAGGTTCACTCATTGAATTATTTTTTACTTCGCTGAAATAATGCATATTTGAACGAAAAGAAATTTGTTGCTTACGTTCGACAATTTACGATTCTTTTTATAAATAAACAATTTATAAATAATGCAAGTGTGATTCCTTTTTTTGAACCCCATCCCAATAATCTTCAGCTTCGAGTATTGAAACTCGGCTTGAAAAAATCATATCGGTCAAACTTTGTTAACATTATGTCTTATATTTTTGATGGTCTGCGCAGTGCTACATATCAAAATATAATAACTTATTAGAAAAGTTATTTTGTAAAGACCTGTAAGTTTTCAAGGGTGAGAAGTAAGTGGGTCAAGGTATGTGCTTTGCGTCGAAGAGATTGTACCTACGCTGTTGGTATTCACTTACATAAACGTAAAAGCTGTTTTGTGTAACGCACTATTCGCCTTTGAGGTGCATCTTAATCCAACGAATTGGATAGAAGTTAATTTAATTAGTTACTGAGTTAAAATCGCAAACTGGGTGATGGATCAGTAGCGGCGGTGATGCCTTCAGAACACAAAGTCATTTTTCTGTTAAACAAAATTCGAGCCGATTAATTTGATTTGACAATAAAAAACGCGTCAAAATGACGAAAAAGTTTGAGTTTAATTGGCAGATCGAAGTGCCGGAACTGTTGAGGAAAGGCAACACGTTTGATAGATGGTACGAAGATAAAGATAACACCGAATACGAACCGAATTGTTTGTTCAAAGTTGACGAGTATGGTTTCTTCATTTACTGGAAAAGCGAAGGAAAAGTAAGTCAAGACATTTTTCAACAGTTTGGAATTTCAACGAAAATTCATTTTATTCCACCGGCTAATTTGCTTTATTCAGGACGGCGATGTCATAGAGCTGGCTCAAGTGAGCGACATAAGATACGGAGGTACACCCAAGGTAATATTTTGTCTACTCTAATTTTGTCCACTAGTTTTAACAAGTTTCATCTGCAAAATCATTCGAAATTGTTTTATTTCATTCTAATCCTCTCCTTAGGACACAAAACTGCTAAATAAATTGAGCAAGCATGGGACAGTGGAACAGCTGGACGAAAAAAGTTTAACTATATGTTCCGGGATAGATTATACGAATATCACTTACCAGCATGTCGTATGTACGGATGCAAAAACAGCAAAGGTTTATTAATTTTTAAATTACATTCCTTTCATTTGAAAAGTTTAAATTAAAATTATAAATTTCACTATATAATTTGTATTTTATTTTTTTATAAGACAATGTCTCGTTAAAATATCAGATGATTGAAACTGAACCAATTGATATGATCTTGTGTTTTTTTAATAAAGATAAACATTATTAAAAAAATTTATTATCAACTTAATTTCAACACTTCAGGAATGGCAGGCAGGATTACGTTTGATCACGCACAACACGAAAGCTAGCAACGTTTGTCCTACGACACAATTGATGAAACAGTAAGATTGATCGACATATGAGATATGAATTTATTTCATAAAGAACAAATTGTATGAAACTAAATTTAAAAAAAATCATTTTCCCAACAGTTGGATGCGTCTGAGTTTTTCCGTGGATGCTAAAGGCAAAGTGCCAGTGAAAGTGATAATTAAAACCTTCGCTTCAGGCAAAACAGAAAAGCTCGTATTCCAGGGCTTATCAGAATTAGGACTTCCAAGTGGCAAAGTAATTGCAAAAATGCTTTCATTATTATGGGTTGAATTTTCTTTGAAACATTAAAAACTTAGTATATAGATTGGACGTTAGATTTTCATTCCTAATTTTCCTTTTTTTTTTTGTTCTTCATACTTTTTCGTTCCAATTTTTTCATCACTCGCGCAAATTTGAATTGATATTAAGATAATTGTAATCGTATAAAACGTTAAATAATGATTAACAGGGCGACAAAATCGAACCGGAGGCTTTCACGTTTGAAAAGTTTTACGCTTTATATCACAAGATTTGTCCACGAAATGATATCGAGGAACTTTTTCAATCAATGTAAGTATGCCATATGAAATTTGTTTGAGCTTGACATTATTCAGATCTATCGTTGGAATTGCAGAACTAAGGGAAAATCGGAATTCATCGGATTACAGCAGCTGGTCACCTTCATGAATGAGAAACAAAGGGACCCGAGGCTGAATGAAATTTTGTATCCCCTTTACGACGAAAAACGTTGCACCGAAATCATCAATGACTACGAGAGAGACGAAAAAATGAAAGCTGAAAGTGAGTGTCCGAAAGTTTGTTTGATTTCAATTTTGGAATTTTTATACACAACGCCGCGGGCACAATAGTTTCTGTTTTTACACGCTAAGCCAAAGTCAGCAATTATCAGGGGTGAAAAAGTTGTGAATACTTGCGGGGTTGCGGCTATCGATTGACGCGCGGGGCTTGTAAAGTCAAGCGCGTTACGTGATATGAATTTAATAGCTCGGGCGACTAATTCACTTGAATCGAATCACAAGATTGAAAGAGAGTCATTTTACAAGTGGCATCTTTTGCCAAATGAATTTCGCCCGTGGACGAGTTATTAAACTTGATTATGAATCCCGCGAACTTGGTTATTATATTTAAACACATATATATCGTCACGTCGGGGGGAACTCGGCATACTAATAAATTAGAGTAAATACATCATTATGAACTCGGGATTACTAGAGTATGAAATTTGAATCAACAGAAAAGATGACGAAGGATGGCTTTATACGTTATTTGATGTCGGATGAAAATGCGCCGGTGTTCTTGGACAAGCTGGATATGTGGATGGAAATGGATCAACCTTTGGCTCACTATTACATCAATTCAAGTCATAATACATATCTGAGTGGACGCCAAGTCGGCGGAAAAAGTACCGTCGAAATGTATCGGCAGACTCTGCTCGCTGGCTGCAGGTAGATGAAATAACAATTTTTTTTCATCTAAAATGTGACCAGAATATATATCTTTTTCTTACTTAAAATCGTTTTCTCGTTTTGGAAGAGAGCAAGATCAGTTTGGTTGCAGTTGTTGAAATTTTAACAAACCGCAGGATTAGTTTCTTAAATAGCCCGCCGAACAAATGAATTCATTCTGTTGAAAATTTAGATGCGTGGAATTAGATTGCTGGGACGGTAAAACTCCGGAAGATGAACCCATTATCACTCACGGTAAAGCCATGTGTACAGACATCTTATTCAAGGATGTAATCTATGCCATTCGAGATTGCGCTTTCGTAACATCCGACTATCCTGTGATTTTGAGTTTTGAAAATCATTGCTGCTTGAGTAACCAGTACCGTCTTGCAAAATACTGCGATGATATTTTCGGTGATCTCTTGGGAAAGGAGGCTCTACCAGATTATCCGGTGAGTTGATAAACGAACAAAAAAAATTGTACGAATTAACCCTCAACTAACTAAACGAAATAAAACAACTTTACAGAAACTTCAACTTGACAATCGCGAGTCAATAAATACTGATTGAAAAAATGGTCTGGGGTTTTGGAGCTCAGGTTTGTTGAGGGTTAATAAACACGTTATATAAGACAATTGTAAATTGTTAAATTTTAGTTAGAACCGGGTCGACCGTTGCCGCCGCCGAACGCCCTGAAGAGAAAAATCCTTATCAAAAATAAAAGATTGAAGCCCGAGGTGGAGAAAGCAGAACTGGAGTTGTTCCTCTCGGGACAGTTTGTGGCAAAAGATGAGGTGGTTGAAGATGCGAGTGCCGCTGCAGCTCCTCCAGCAGAGCCACCTAAAGTATGTACATTTTTTTTCATCCAGTTGTTGAATATTTGAACTGGAGTTCCTCATTCAACACATTTTGAATGTTCGCACGTATCTTCTTGAATCGAAATAACAACGTTGGCTCAAATTTTAGGAAGAAGCTCCACCAGAGGCAGGGGCAGCACCCGCAGGAGAAGGCGGCGAGGGCGGTGAAGGTGCAGCGCCGGTTCAATACACGGGAAGTTCAACGTCTTGTCATCCTTTTCTCTCAGCCATGATAAATTACGCTCAGCCTATCAAATTCCAAGGCTTCGAAACTGCAGATAGTACGTCCAGAGCTTTTCTTTTTTTGTGCTCGAGTTACTATAATTCAAATTTGGATCAGTCAAAGTTACTTCTTTATATTTTCAGAAAAGAACATCGCTCACAATATGTCCTCCTTTTCCGAGATGGCGGCTATGAACTATTTGAAAACGAATGGCGTGGAATTCGTGAATTACAACAAGAGACAAATGAGTCGAATTTATCCTAAGGGAACTCGAGTCGACTCTTCGAATTACATGCCACAGGTATCGTCTGCTGCATCAAGGCTTTATGTATGCTCCATGAGAACTTATTCCTGCAGTCGAATTGCAATCTGGATTTTGATGATTGAATCGTAAAACGAAAGTGTAATTTCATTTTTGTTTTTGCTCCACTTTTTTTTGGGATTCGAAATCGTGACGAAATCTTCGGGTGGGAATAAGTGTATTGTGGACGTTTAATGCGAGACTGCGAGCAAAATCGATCGGACGCTTTGGTAACACTGAAACAATAATAATTATGATCACAGGTATTTTGGAATGCAGGATGTCAGATGGTGGCTTTGAATTTCCAAACTCCTGATCTTCCCATGCAATTAAACCAAGGCAAGTTTGAGTTTAACGGCACCACAGGTTACTTGTTAAAGCCAGAGTTTATGAGACGATCTGACCGAAGCTTTGATCCGTTTTCCGAGGGCGTCGACGGTGTCATTACAGCACAATGCTCCGTCCAGGTCAGCCTCTCTTCATTCTTTTTGATCCAATTTTTTTTTTCGCTCATTTGCATTCATTTTGATGCATCTCATTTGTTACACGCCCATTACTCTCGACGTTGGGGGAAACACGAATTTTCCCTTAATCCAACGCTGAACCGACGATTCCCTTCTTTTTCACAATTTAAACCGAATGTTTGAAATTTAACTTATTTTCACAGGTGATAGCGGGGCAGTTCTTGTCAGATAAAAAAGTAGGTACTTACGTGGAAGTTGATATGTACGGTTTGCCCGCTGATACCATCAAAAAAGAATTCCGTACAAGAATGGTTCCGGGAAATGGACTAAATCCAGTTTATAACGAAGAACCGTTCCTTTTCCGAAAAGTTGTATTACCCGATTTAGCTGTCTTGAGACTCGGTAAATTGCATTGCACAATCAATTTTATCAGCAGAAAACATTTATCAGAAATTACAAAGGACACATGCGTTTCACTCGGTGGTTCGTCAATTTTTCATGCGAGCTATTTTTTATTTGTTTTATTTCTTCAGGTGTATACGAAGAGAGCGGCAAATTACTTGGGCAGCGTATTTTGCCACTGGACAGTTTGCAGGCTGGATATCGTCATATTTCACTGAAAACCGAAGCTAATTTTCCGATGGCGCTGCCAATGTTGTTTTGTAATATTGAACTGAAAATTTATGTTCCTGACGGATTCGAAGGTGAGTTTGTCTTTTGTTGAACGTTATTACAAAACATTATGATTTATGATTGAAAACGGTGTTATTGCAGAATTTGTTCATTTACAGATTTTATGGCCATGCTTTCGGATCCCGGAGCATTTAATAAAGGCGCAGATAAGCGAGACGAGGCAATGAAAGGTCTTGGTATAGAAACGACCGACACAAAGGCAGAGGAAAAAAAGAAAAAAGAAGAGCAAGCTAAAAAGGGTGTGTTTCTTGAACCGTTCATATTATTTGAATTGATTTATTGAATTCCGTTCAAGTACACACATTAATACGCTTTGGGCTTTGTATTCGCGAAATGTGATTATTGTTTATACATTCAGGTCAACGAGCAAATGTGATTACAAATTGTTCTTCTGCATTCGACAAACTTTGTTGTTATATTTTACGAAAAAAACAGCTGTAAGAATTATACGAAAAGAATTTCAATCTTAATGCAAAGTTATTTCTTTTTCAGACGAATGGAAATTGGAACCGATCACGTATTATACTCTGCGCAAGGAAAAAATATTTTTAAAGGGAGCTCTGGGTAAAAAGCAGCAAAAAGAATTGGACACCCTGGCAAAGAAGCACGCGAAAGATAGACAAACAATGCAAAAAAATCATGTTACCGCGATCGAGAAATTGACTAAAGGAAAAGAGTAAGCCGTTATTTTATAATTGGGTACAAAACGAATCGGGAGATTTTTTTATATACCTGGAAGAATAAATATGTTTTTGCATCGTGTTCTAATTGAATCGAAGTTTAGTATCTAAAACGTGAATTGAATTGAATTATTCATTTTACCTTTTTTTCAGCAAAAATGCTATAATTCAAGATGCAAGTGTTAAAAAATTGATAAATGAACAAACAGCTCAGTGGTCCGCCATGGTTGAAAAGCAGAAAAAGGAAGAATGGGAGTTGCAAAAAGCACATGCGGAAAGTTCCAAGGAGGAGATGAAGAAGATAATTGAAGTTGTTCAAGTGGCACAGAACAAGCAATTGCAAGTGAAGCATGATAAGTGCGTTGCTAATTTCAATTTAGTTTAATAAAAGGAACAGGCACTTGGAACAAGCAATTTTATAATAAAGTTAGAAAAAAACAATCCTGTCAACAAACCAATGATACCTTTGAGAAAAAATTCACTTTATTATACTCTCTCAATTTATTGCACTATTGTAGCCGGTGACTCCTTTGTTCAAAAGGCAAGTTTTTGCACAAATCAAAAGTCTGTTGCATCTTTTTGTTTTAGAGATGTCAAGGAGATGAATGCAAATCAAGCGAAAGTTTCCGTTGAAACGGCGAAAGAAGTGATGAACGATAAAGCATTGAAAACGAAAGGAGACAAAGAGCGCAGGCTGAGAGAGAAGAAACAGAACAATATAAAAAAGTTTATGGACGAGAAGAAGAATTTGGGAATCAAGCAAAATCGAGAGAAGGAAAAATTGAAGGTATCGCATGAGAAACAAGTGGCGGGATTAGATAAGGAAATCGACGAGGTAAGTTTCAAACAAGTGTCCATCTCGTGAAAATTTATAATGAAACTTTGAATCAATGCTATTTTTTATTTGACAGGTCGCCATTGTGTATAAAAATGAAATCGTACACTTTGAGATGTCTTCCAAAACTGAATTTTATGTTTAAAAATGATCAACAATTTTTCGACAGATTTATGTAAACAGTTTTACACTTTTTTGCTACTTTAATACTTCTATTTTGATCCTACGATGATTATGTGCTGTATGTGTGAGTCGTATGTTAATATTCAGAATAACTTTTTTAGTTGAAGGTTTTGGGTGGTACTAAATGATTTGCAATGTTGGATCATCATTATTTAATAACCAAAATATCTCATAGTTATGCAACTAAAAGCAATCTAACTTATTTTATCATATTACAAAAAAATGAACAAAAGCAGCAAAAACAACTCTTAACCGAAATGATGAAAGATTTTATGCAAACTATATTTTTAATGGAATATTTGAAATGTATTGTTATTGTTACTAAATATATAATATGTTAATAGAAAAATATGACTTGTACAAAAAAATTTCACAACCCTAAATTTTTGTTTATTCTTGTTTTTATACCAGCATTAAAAAAATGGGATATTGATTTTTGTAGATTTCGTATGAATACAATTTGCATTCAATTTACGCGCGTTAATTACTCGGAACAAAATAAAGAGCCGGGTTCACGCATGGAACAAATATATAAAGCCAGATCCTGTGAACGTTTTGTTGGGATATTGCAGTTCCAGCCCAGCGCGATATTTGTCATTAAAGCCTTGTTGCATAAGCAATTCTTGGATAACTATACAGCATTTCTCACCTAGCTTGATAACGAACGGAATACCCTTTCCAAGTATTACCTTGCAACCAACGGCTATTAAAACCAAGTTGCTGTATTTATGATGTCGGCCGTCAGGATTTAAATTCTCAGATGAAATCGCTATTTTAACTTCTATATAGCTATATGCAACGGTACGCTTTGATATTTAACTTGTTTTGCAGATTACTCTTGGAGGTACAAATTCGAATGTGCAAATATAAAATATTCGTTTATTTTACCAGTATTTTAAGATCTGATTACATAAATAAATTTGCTAAACCCAAAGTGACACTTTCCAACTTTTCCTTAAATAAAAATGTAATTTAAATATTCATTAGAAGTTGATCGAAAAAAAAAAATTCGTAAAATTTGCAACTTGTTTTGTAATAATAAATTGTGGATTGCAAGTAAGATGCTGGTCTTCAAAATAATGTTTGCATGAATCAACACTGTCGAAGGTAGTAATATGAGAGGTTCGCGACGATATTTTGATTCGAAACAGACAGTATTGGCATTTGAATTTTGACAATTAAGGTATCATTAGAAAAGTTTCCATAGGAACGTTTCCGCCTGAACACATTATTCCCTGTTCAAGAATGCAACAGGGGTGTTGTCATGACAACGAGTTCATTGTCATCTCTCTGGTACGTTGCGCTGTTTGATGCTTCTTCAAAGCTTGGCTTTTTGGTTAAAGCGATGCTGGATATACTAATATGATTAGTCTGGTTTGTTTTACTTTTAAGAAATATTTAATAGCATCATCAATCAATTAGACAAATTTAATGATGAGACAAGCTTCGTTTCTCAAACTAAATATTCATTTGTAACTTTTGTATTTATATATTCAATCCACTGGACACAATTCTCCGCATCATTTATTAATCTTCTTTTTTTCTCATTAACCGCTTGCCCGACTCAATTTAGATTTGTTCTACTGAATATTTTATTTCGATGCTGACAAATTCAAATTCTACTTCGAATAAAAACATGAAATAAAAACGAAAATTTGAATTTAAAGTGAATAAAAATTTTCAGTTATAACAAAATGTTATTCCAAAGAAGACATATCTGAAAGAATTTTTTATTTCAGTTTTCATAACAAAATGAAATTGAATGGAAAAAAGATACGGTTAAACAAATTATAATTATTTGAGTGCGAATTTTCGTATGAAAAAAAAATTCCAGACGATGTGAAATGCTTTCCGTGGAGGATTACGTATTCAGAGGAAGTTCCTTAAAATGAGTGGTCTCACGGGCAAATGACACCATTTTTATTAGTTTACCCGTTAGCCATGTATTTTTATTTGATTTGAAAATATAAAAGGCGCATCCACGCAATAGCGGCCATAAAACCCGGTTTACTTTAATTTCACAATTAGTTTTGATTTCTGAGAAGTCAGCGCAGACAAACAGCAATCAAGAAAAAAACTTTTACATAAACATTCTTGAAAACATATTATAAATTGAAAACAACTTTTAATTAAAACTTTGAATTGAATTTTAATTACGATGATAACAATAATACCTCCATCGAGATAACTTAACAATTTTTTTAGACGAATATTTAACAGTGAAGACTATTTTTTATTATTTATTTTATTATCGTCTTTATTCTTTATCTTATTTCCAATGGGACAAAAAAATAGGATGACAAGAATTGCAGATGAGATGGAATTAAAGATTAAAACTGTACCCTTAGATCTCAAAGTTTTTTGCATTACACTTTTTAACTTGCCTACTCTCGTCGTAACTTTATTTACAATCTCCAGGATACGCGGCGAATTCATTATCCTCATTGGAAATCAGGATAGCAATGGGGAAAGACAACCAGACAAACTAAACGAGAAAACAAAATCAGAAAACACTGCGGATATAATTTAATGAGGGAACAAAAGAAAAACGTTTGTTGGCAATGGAGAACACTATTTAAAACCGGTGAATTGTAACTGATCAAAATCCATCGCGACTTAAATTGAAGAAGTTTAGTAGATCTTATAACATTTCATTTTCCTTTTCGGCTTACAGATATAATATGGCACTTGAAGAAAAACTGGCTCAGTTTGAAAGAACAATAGACTTTCAACTGCTTGGAAGAGTACACACACTTTTTCATAGGTTTGCAGCGTTCATTCTTTTTGTATAACAAACTTTTAATTTAAAAAACAAACTAATGTTTTTTTAATAGAAATAATTTTTTCTGTGCGTTTGAGAAAAGTAATGCTTTAACTGGCTGTTTTAATATGCTGAATAAAAACGCATTTTCTTCTTGTGATAAAAAAAACCTGGATGTGATGTTTCTTTTGAATTATTTGAAAGAGGAATTCGAATTGTTTAATTTAACGAACAAACGGCTTATATATATTAGAGTTGACATTGAAATGTGTAGCGTGACACCGGAAACTTTAATTACATTGTACCTTTCAAGTTGTTCAAAGGGTATAAATTGTTTTATTCAATGTATACAAATTAAAAACTTGGTCTTTTCTGAAACATTGTTTGTCAAAAAAATTAACTCATCATTCAATTTTAATGGCCAGATTTTTAAATTCCCTAATAAATCAGAAATATACCAGAAACTGCATTTTAACTTCTTTTTTTCCCAGTGACATATGTTCATTTACCAGAGGAAGGTTTTTTGGTGCTCAAAAAATCGTTAAAAACATGAATTAGTTATACCACCGTCGGTTTTTCAGTTCTGCAGTCAAGTTAAATAGGTATATAATTATCCACATGTATTCCTTACATTTAAGAATTTAAACTTCACAAGCTAAAAGAGCTTTTTTCTTGCAAAAAAAGCTGGCTTTTATTCTTGCAAAATTAATCTGGTATATATTTCAAGAAACAACCTGAACTGGCATTGTCTTTAACGATACCATAAACCGGCATATTATTCATAAAGGCGTCAATATATCTGTAGCTCTAGACGACATACGTGGTATTGACCCAATTACTCTTACCTTTACTCTTGCGCGCACGCAGAACAAAAAAGTTTTCTCAACAAAATTTCACTGTAATTTTCATTGAAATGTCGTTACATTTCGTAGAGTTATTTAGTTATAATTTAATACAACATGACAAAGTTTTCAATTCGATTATTTTCTTGATAAAAAGATTGCGAACGTGCAAAATTTATGCAAAAAATATAACCAAAGTAAAGTTCACCGCAGTACCTTGCACCTTTTTTTTTCATAGTGTTTATTTAGGTTTCTGACCTTATGAATTGTTCTCGCATATTATAACAAAGTAATCCTACTTTATTGTTCAAGTTTGGTCATATCGTGTGTACTGCTTTCATTTGTTACATATTACACCATCGCGTGAGGCTTTGGATTGTGTCTAATAATCATTTCCGACATTCAGTCGGACTATTTTAAGTGGTCGCTGTCATTATAACATTAATTTAATTGTCATAACACGATTACAGGCACGATCAATTTATTGTGTTTGAACGCTAGTTTACGGGTTCAACGAGATATCATGTCAACGATGTATTTTTCACCGAGATATCATTTTTGATTATATCGGAAACACGATTAGTGTAATGCATTTTCATTCGGAGCGCGAATCTTATAATTTTATTGACACTTAATGGCTTTATTGAACATCACGCAATTTCGATTCGACTACAACCCTTTGACTATACCAATTATGAGTTTTACTCTGGTAACCAACTAAATGGTTTTCAATTCGCTGTCAATATTCGATGTCGTAAGTAACAATATATATCTCATACGTGACATGAAAATCCGTGACAAATTTATTACAGTGTCCATTGATCGCTTGGCAAATCAATTTGAATTTTATAAATTCACAGGAAGTAAAAATCTATTATTGAACGTCAAAAGAGTGTTATAGCTTGTGTTCGTTTGATCCGATTTCAATTAAATTTGCAGTCTGTTGAGAAAGGATTCAACTATTTTTCTATTTTTTGATTGTTCATTCAATTTGCCCATCGTAGTTGTTTTGATTGTGTTATAACGCGTGACAGATGGAAACAGACGAACAACTTGATTGGATAACCCAGTGTTGTAACGTCAACCAGGCGCAAATTTGATTGAATCAAAATTAGGTGGTAAATAATGTTGATTGCGATGAGTCAAAAACTTAAGCTGAGGGGTTAAGTTGTAAAACGTAAACCGAAGTGAAGAGGTCGACGGGAGTCTCGGTCAGTCTGAGAGTGAAGCCTGGGGGTGGCTTCGACGACCTGAGCGTAAAGTACAGCGCAGGTGCGACGAATGAGCGTTGGCCTCGAGAACATGTTCCGCGCGCAGAGCACGCCAGGAACCTTTAGGATCGCGAGGTGTCCTGTTTCGATCGTTTTGACCCGAGCGGACGACATGAACGAGTTAACCGAGTTGCCGTAACGGAGATCAACAGTTAGTGTCGCGAAACAGTGTTACGTTAGCTTGCGCGCCGGACTTGTTCACGCCTTGCCACTCTAAATGTCATACAGAGCGAATGACCCAGAGATTGGTCCCGTGCTTACAAAACAGTGTGCGTCTCTTCCAATTAGTGTTTTTTAAGTGTCATTTTCGTTCTTGTTCATTCAACTGGTCTGATCTCAATTAGAATTTTCGGACTTCGAGGGTGAGGATTTTGCGATTTTATCAATGCCCATCATTTACTTCTCAATATCAATCTTTTTGAATCAATTTTCATTCAATTTCTTGCATTCACTCGTCGATTCAGAAGGCTTTATGAGCATCCGCAGAGGTAAATAAAATGTCCATAAAATATGTTATCAAGGACAAATCATTTTTATCTATCGTACTTGTTGATTAATCGAGGCTTTTGATTTTTGTGTGAGCTGATGAATACAATTACGTCTAATTATTGTACAGCAGAAAAAGTATCAACCAATGATTAGGCGGGGGAGGATAGGCGATATTCGAGGAGGAAGTAATTGAGATGAAAAGGATTGATTTTGCGATTCAATTAGTCTGTAATTGTTCATTTTTCACATTCGGAGAACCAAGTTTTCGTTTTTAATTTTGGAGTTATGAAGGAAAAGTTAGTTAGAAGTAGGTGCTCGAGGAGCAGTTAATTTTGAAGAGAAGCATTCTGGGGTATAAGCATACTCCGAGACACATAAATGTTTGAGGGGCTTTTGTAGTCTAAAAATTGCTCTCAGTATAGTTTTTTAAATTGTATCGTTACCTATTCATAAGATGGTCCTAAGTATAATATTACAGGTAGTATTATTATACTTTTCTCGCAAGAACGGCGTCATTTGATCTGCTATATCAAAATACGAAAAAAAATCTTGAATTGTTTAACAAATAAAATTTTTGCTCTCATCGCTGCAACCGAGATGTTTTTCGTGCAAAAAATTTAAATTTTCTGTTTCGTTAAAATTTAATAGAGGGTTTTGAATGTACGAAGCGATCGCATTTATAAATTTTGAATTCAATCCGTTCTGATTGTTCAAGTTTTCGTTTTTCATTGGAAACGTTGTATTGATTACAAACTGTAATATTAATTTGATCCACATAACTGATTGTACAGCAGAGATTATTGATGTCATGACCTGAGTTGTTAACATTAGAATCTAGACTGTTGTTTTGCTAAGATATTTTTAGGAAAACATTGTCACTGTTTTTTTAAAGCATAATGCAGTTCAATTAAAAACTTTTTGCATAATATATCACCTTAATTTGATTTGACGGTTTCTGAATGTCACCATACTTTTAAACAAAAAGAAAACTGTCTACGTAAATAATGTTGATTAAAAATGTTTAACTATGACTTAATTAAAATATTCAATTAAACGGGTATTTTCTATTTTTTCTATCACATTATTCATTATGTAACTTAAAATGTATCTTTTTCTCTTAAAATAGTTTAATTAAATTTCAACATAATATGTGATTATTTATAATTCAAAGATAAGTTCAATATGGTGCCAAATGAAGAGTTATCTCTATTAGTGACTTTAGCTTGTCTATTTGCGTGTTTCATTTGTCGCGTGTTCATAAAACATAATAACGTGTGACTGCTCGTCATTGTATTAAAATTCTTCGGAATCCAATTTTTTTATCTTAAATTAAAAGATTGATTGCATGTTACATTGTCGCAAGTATCTGTGAATTAATTTAAATTTTCCGGTCTAGTCTAAAACCAACAAAGTGAAAGAAAACAAAAAAAAAGAAATGATAACGTTTCAAACGCTAAGATAACGATTGAATTTAAGGGATGAATGGTCAAGTTTCGAGTAATATGACCATCTTGTGCAGATAATCTGTTAATTGTTGACGAGAGATAAGTTAAGATTAAAGGAATTAAATTAAACGCATAATCAGTTGAGATAAATCGTACAGATGAAATCATGAAAGATCAATATTTGAAATCTTTTTCTTTTTTTTTCAGTACGCGAAACGTTGATAAATAAAATTTTCACATTTCGTTAAAGAGATCCAAACAAAGATTCACTAAATCA